>JAWRVF010000430.1:0-299804 GCA_036785485.1 Physcomitrellopsis africana | reverse complement strand
TTTATTTCTTTTGTTGCAAGATTAATTTGTTCTTCAATCTTACAATCATCTTCATCTCCTGATTTCTTAATTCCTTCATTTTTTATAGCAATCTTTTCTAGTAATGTTTGAATTTTAGGAGAAAATATACTTAGTACTTTCATTTCTAAATCCTCATCCAAATCATCATCCAGGCTTTGCTCTTGGATATTATAAGTTTCATTTGTAAGTTCTTCATTGCAACCTTCTTTGGACCCAGAATCACATATTGTAGAGAATACATGAGCAATCACATCACCTTCTTCTTCAGTTATGCAAGTATCAATTGCACTAGCCATGACTGTTTCGGTTGTCATTTGACGTTTTCTTTTTATTACGGCGATTATGAGTTCATGAAAATCTTTCTTTGCTATTCCCAAGGCTTCTCTCAATGTGAATTCAATCTTACCATCAAGAATTCTCTCTTCCAAAATTCCTTTCATATCTATTGATGTTTCTATATCAGAACAAAGTTTATAAGGAGGGCCTTTAACCTTACCTCGTCCCGCTTCTTCTTTTTCCTTTCCCTTGCTTGCTCCCTTTCTCTCCTCCCATTTGTCCTTAGACAACAATGTATCTTTCGGATTTGAAGTTGAAGGTGTAGACCCTGATGGATGGTTGGTACCTTGAACAAAATCATCCTTTTTTTTCTCACCTTCATTACTTTTGCGAGTTTGCCTTTTATTTATAAGCTCTCCTTCTTTTTCTTCTTCTGCATTTCTTCCTCTCTTCACCTCTACCCAAACATCTTGGTTGCCATCCTTTTCTTTATTTCTATCCAGAAAAGCTTTGATGCTTATAGTATCAACAGGATCATCCCATCCAGTTCTTTGTCTGATAGCTTGGGCTCCTCGTATCATAGCCTCACGTGTTGCATGAAACGGAATTTCAATATTATTTTGCCATGCAACAATTTGATAAGAATTGACATTGCTTGAATCTTGGGATTTAGCTCTTTTTATCCAATCCTCCATCACCTTCTTCATTCCTCCTTTTCCAAAATTAGTATCCAATGGAGAATCTGTAGCTGCTTCCCTAATTCTTCCTTCTTTGAAAATGATTTTTCCATCCTTTAAAGCTCCGGCATACTCTATGCAATTATTCCGGCTATGATTAGTGTCATCACACCAAATGCACCTCATTATATAATTTTTTTTTTTCTTCTGGTGGCTGTGAAGAACCACTGCTTTGACCCTTCTTCAACTCACTCATTTCCACCCTTAATTCCTTTATACCTTTGATTAATTCTTCAAAAGTACCTTCATCTATTGTTTTGCTCTTTCCAACAACTCTAGATGGAGTGGATTGCACCGTTGGTGTATTTTGTATTGAAGAAGTGATTGGCTCTTTCGAGATGCCTATTGGAATGGCTTCTGCATATGCCCCCATTCCCCTAGATCTCACTCTTTGTTGTTTGGCTAATAAAATGATGGATTCCTCCACTCTTCTCCAATCTGTGGTGAAGCCACCTTCTGCATCCTTGTCTCCCAAAAGTATAAGCAATCTATCTTCTAAAGCTTCATCAGCTGCTTGTAAAAATAGCTCAACCTTTTAACCATCCAAAAACATTCGATCTGACACAGAAAGTTGACCATATTTCTTTTCAAATGCTCTGAGTAACTCATTTGGTCCCATCATCTTTCCTGGGCGTTGTTCCACCCAATCTAGGAAAAACCGCTTAGTCATCCTGTTAGTGTCTTCATCAAATAACTCATTTCTCATCCGTTCTTCAAACCTCACCCATATGATTGCATTAGCAGTTATTCTTACATGACGTACTCGATCTCGAATCTCTGGTACCATAGCCAAATCAAAAGTCTCTAACATTCTAGCTTGTGGAACTTGATGGATCTCCATTTCACAAACATAGGCTTTAAGAAATATATCTTTGCCATCAGGAGCAGACTATCATCAGAATGACTCAGATACTTTGTAGGCTCCATGTCCATCAGAATTAGATCGTTGTTGTTCATGTAGCACTGACGGTGACCATCTCTGCAAAATTTCTTGTTGCTCCAACCGTTTCCTTGTAAGCATCATCAAAATTGTCTCTGAATTAATTGTCTTGATTCTTAGCCCCGATTGCCCTAGCGGCTCTAAATTGGACAATATGTGACGACTTTACAATATGTCACTTAGGCAATTTATAAACGAAAATTCATAATTGAAGATCGGCCCGTTCATATAAGTAAAATTTGAAAGCTTATAACTCATACCTTTGATCCTCATCACATAAAATTTGAGCTATGAATTCATTGCTGATCGTTAGATATCACCAAAACCTTGGCAGATACTTTTAAAAGTCAAAACCCTAGACACCCAAGAACAAATTTGCCATTACTCCCTAATCAAAGTCTCAATTGATATGAGATTTTAGACATAGACTCTTTATAGTATAAGTAATATGTACACAAAAAATGAGCTTCAAATTCTTCTTGAAACTCAAGTTCTAGCTTAAAGCAAATCCTTCTATTTATCTAACTTCTTCAAAACCCCAGTTTAGTTTGCTGGGTTTAACTAGCCATATCTCACTCAATCTGAACTCATTTCTATCAATTCTTGGATGTAAAATGTGTACCTTGAAGTCTAGTTTCTAACCCAACTTTTGGATTTCTTGCTAGTATCTTAAAACTTCTAATACACCCTGAAAAGTGACAGTAGGTGTCATATTAGTAGTCTAAGTTCAAACAAGCATATCTCTCTCATCTAAGCTCCGAATCCTGCGTTTCTACCACCTAAACTCATGCCAAGAAGACGCTCTCTCTGAATACCTCTCTGCATTTGCCAAAAAACCCCGTCTTCTTCTCCTCCGAGCTCGTCAAAGAAGTCGCAGCCAAGGTCTTCAAAGTCCAAGTCAACAATTAATAGTTTAAAGTTATAAAAACCCCAAATCTAATCCTCCAAGTCAGCACTATTAATGGTAGCCGACTATTGACATCCAAATCTACTATTTATCCTTGGTAAATCCTAAATTCAATCTCAAAGTCAAAACTCCTTATATCTACAAATATAACCCTGAATCTACTAAAATCTAAGATTGAAAAAAGATAAAAGAAATAAAAGAAAGTTTCAAGGCTAGATCAAAGTTAAAGTTAAGATTAAAGATAAGATAAAATTTTAACTAAAGAAAAAGAAAGAAAGTGAGAAATTTTTCCTAAACTATATAAAAAATTTAGATTGGTAAGAAGAAAGAAAGAACTTCATAAAAGTTTGAAGAAAAGATAGTTAAGTTAGGTTTCTATATATGGATGTATTTACTTCACGACAACGTAGCAAGAACATTCATAATGGCGTCCATCTTGGACTCCAAACTTTCACGCATATTAATGTCTTGACCTCCAACCATTCTAAGAGAAAGGAGGTAATTGTTTCTACAAAGAGGTAATATTGGTTTAGAAGAGGGTACTCCGCAACCTCTAAAACGCCTTAAGACCTTCAAGAAGAGGGATAATCCATTCTCTCTAAGAAGGATAAGATTCCAATATTATGACTAAAAGATATCAATTTAGAGGAGGGTAATCCGCAACCTCTAAAATACTAATGTACCTTCAAGAAGAGGGATAATCCACACTCCAACAAGAAGGAACTAGCTCTGATATCCAAGGTGAGAGTAGTCTCGACAAACTGTCACAGACACAAAATATAGACTTGAAGTCTAAACAAGAAGTTCAAGAAAAACTGGCAAGAACTGGATTAATCAGATGAGTACAAAAACAACACCAGAGAGGTGAGCTAGAGCTCCAAGAGATGTGTTGTCGAGACTGAAGAACTCTTCAGCCTCGACTCCAATATATACTCCTATCTAGGAAGCTTCTCAAGCAGCTTCTTCCAACTAGGGAGCTTCTCAAGCAACTTCCACCAACTAGGAAGCTTCTCAAGCAGCTTCGACCAAGTAGGGAGCTTCTCAAGTAACTTCTACTAACTAAGAAGCTTTTAGAAGGCTCTGGAAGGTTCTAGAGAGTTCTAGGAAACTTTTAGAATATTTTAGAAGGTTCTAACAAGTATGTCCTTGATATAGAATAGAAAGAAATCTAATTATGTTGAAAATTCCGCAACTATTATGGCCATTTACTACTACATCTAGAAAAAGTGTTTCATGAGTAATATCTCCTGAAAATAAAGGACAACCATCTATGACTTCTACGTGTATGGGTTTAGATTTTTGTACTATCTATATTATATGGCTTTTAACAAATTCTTCATCTAAAAAACAAGCCGAGGCTTCCGAATCTATTAAAACAGAGGCTTTGTAATTATTAGGTCCTAAATACACATCTATTATAAAACAAGGAGATGGTTGTGAAAAGAGGATAGGACCTTCATTAGAAATTATATAAGATCCCAACCGCATGGTCCTTATTGTGGTTGGACAAACTAGTTTTCGGACATATTATCTTCTTTGACAGTCGTACTCCTCATCTTGTGCTTGCATTGTTTCTTTGGATAATTTTGAGCAGTGTGTTTAGATTCTCCACAATACAAGCATAATCCTTCTTGATGACATCAAATCTTTTCTTGTTCAGTAAGCGGCTTGAAACGTATAGCATCAATTTGCATGTCCTCGACTTCTGAAGGTACATATTGAGAAGTCATTCATATTGCCACTGAATTATAATATTGCTGAGGTTCTCTTACACGACTTTCAGATCTAAATTCAAAAAGCTGATTATTATACTTCACCGCAAAGTCTATTGCTTGACTCAATGTTTGAGGATCGGGTAAGTTCAACATCAATTTTTTCACTTCATATTATAATCCGTAGAGAAATTGACTGATGAGTGCAGCATCATCCCACTTGATATCGATTGCTAGTTATCAAAATTGTGAAGCATATAATGTCACTAATCGATTGCTAGTTGTCAAAATTGTGAAGCATATAATGTCACTGATTGATTGCCTTGTCGTAGGATACAAAGCTTGTTGGTTGCAACAAGAGTTGCATCATGTTCTCCATACATAGATCAAAATTTTACTAAAAAAGCTTCTAAATTATCCAATATTAGATCATGTCATTCAAGAAAAGATAAAAACCAAGATAAGGCAGAACCTGAAAGTAGTATACCAATAAATCTGACTTGTGATCCTGGAGTTGGAAAACTTTGCGGTTGCAATTCAATCACCAATTGGACTTGGTTGATGAATCCTCAAAACTTGTATCTTGTGCCATCAAACTTCTCAGGTAAACCAATTTTTGGTTTTCTGATGCTTGGACGATATTCCAATGTAGGAGGAATTATATGGCTTGGTGTAGATGTTGAAGCAACTCCAACCATATCTATATCTTCATTATTTGGTAACCTTGTTGCTCCTTGTGGAGGTACAATGAATTGATGCATTGCAAGTATCAATTCTCTCATTTGTTCTTGCATTTGTGCCATTGTATTCTTCATTTTGGCAAGCTCGGCCATGATAATACTTTAAAAAATATATAACACTACTCGAAATAAGTAGCAGGGAGAACAAAGAAAATACTAAGACAAATATCAATTTAGAAGAGGATAATCCGCAACTTCTAATATGCTTGTATCTTATTAAGAGAAAGGGGTAATCCACTCTTAAATCAAGACAAGACAAAGCTATGATATTATAAGTATACTCTTGTCAATCTGTCAAGGACATGAACTAGAAAGAGATGCATAATCTAATAGAAATTATATCAAAATAAAAGTCACAAAATAGAAATAAGAAAGTATGTATATTCAAAGAAAACTGGAATGGCTATTGCCAAAGACTAGAAACATGAAGACTCTTGAAACTAGACTAGAACCATGAAAGGAGTTGACAAGAGTGAAGAGGGCTTTACTCTTACCTCTATAAATTCTATCTAATTAAGAGCTACGTGGCGATATTCTATAGGACCTCATACACGTGTTTAATTTGCAAGACACGTGTCAAACTTGCATGACAAGTTTCTCACATGTGCGCCACATACTTGGCTTGTTCCGCAAGCTACCAACATGTGTGATACATTGCTAGCTTGTTCTACAAGCTACCAACATGTGCGCCATGTGGCTAGCTTGTTGATCAAGTTTCTAACCTACGAATCACCTATAGACATGTATAAAGGTGATTCCGCATCTATGGGGCTTCTAGAAAGCTTCTCTATCAGATATTATCAAATCAACTTATTTTATCTATTTTTATTGGTCTATTATTACTTAGGTAATTTACTAGAGTAAATCTTAGGTCCGTAACAAAGGGCTGTTATTCAGGTTTATACAACCTTTTTTTTTTTTTAATAATGACTTTTGTAAGCTAAAAAAACTCACCACAAGTTTTTTTATGTTTTTAGATAATTGAATAAGAAAAAATATAGAAAGATGAATGTAAAAGAAAAATATAGAAAAGCAAAAGTTAGAATATAAACTTAATTGATAGTAAAAGAGAACCAAGAAAGAAAAAATTCCAATGAAAAACTTCCAAGTAAAAGTAAAAAAATTGAAGGAGTAGGATAATGAAGGGAAATTAGCTCAAGAAGTATTTTCTAATAAGTATTAAGATCATTCAATAAGGTGCTAGGAGGAAATTACAATCAATTGTACAAAAAATGAAACCTAACCGAGTGATGCTTTCGATCCAAGGAATCAACCCCCTTTCACTAAAACAGCTTCTATTATCTTGTCTTTAATTGGATTCAAGTGTGCTTAGATCTCCTAATAAGATAACTTCAAGTTCTATTACCATTCAAAATTCCAGCTGCAAAATCGCTCTAATTTAGAAGATGTTGCTCCTCAAAATTGGTACTATGAAATTATCCAACAATAGACCCTCCTTCACTAAAATGGCTGCCACCACCTTGTCTTTGGTTGTTCATGAATAAGATATAGTTTTTTCAAAAACTAAACTTCAAAATGCTTCTTCTTCAACAAATTTTACTTTCAATCTCTTCTTCAAACTCCAAATCTTGTCCTCCAAAGTCACTACTCTAAACCAAAGGGGCAGCAGATACCCTGCTATTAAAATGATTGCCACTGCCTTGATCTTGATTATCCATGAATAAGCCTTAGCTTCTCAAAAACTAGACTTTAGAGCAATTCTTTTCTAAATAATTTTATTTTCAATCTCTTCATAGAACTCCAGATCTCGTCCTCCAAAGTCACTACTCCAAATCAAAAGGGCAGCAGACACCCTGCCACTAAAATAGCCGCCACTGCCTTGACTTTGATCCAAATGGCCTGTACAATATCTCATTGGAAATCAAACAAAAGTTCCTATGACCTCCTAAAAATTCAAGTCCTTATACTACTCTTACTAAAAGTTATGTGTGAATGAAACACAGCTCGACTTAGAAAAAAGAAACTACACTTCAAGGGAAACTTTTGCAAGGGCTTCGCCAACAAAAGATGAGAGAGAGAAAAAATGGCCACCTAAGCCCTTTTTAACCAAGAGCAAGGCAGCCCAGGGGTGGCGATGTCGTATTACGTGTTGTCTTCTTCGGGAATGCACCGGGCACCTGGCTGTAGAAGATAAAGCTAAGTTTGCAAATAATCAAGAAATCCTAATAGATTTCATCCATAAATGAAGAATATAATTCAAAGTTCAATTCAAAAGTGTTTAAAAACACTCTTCTTAGTAACATCAACTATATATATACCCCAATAGCCTCAATTCTTTTATAATTAAGCAATTTTTATTTTTCTTTGTAAGCCCTAATCCTAATTTGTGAGCTATGATAAGCTATAACTTTTAATTCAACCATCCACTTAGTGTGAAATTTTGTACACAAATGTTATATAAGCCTTCTACATGCTCAAAAAAATTCAGCCCAATCCAACTTACAAATTGCAAGAAAATGCCCAAAAACCGCACTGATGATACTTGGCCGCCAACTTGAAAATTGATGCAGAAATTCCAATGGTGATTTCTCCTTGTTCCACTGTTAACTTTAGCTCAAACTTTGTATGTAGCTTGATCTTTAAGTCTTCTATCACTAGGCTAAAATTTATGATGTTCCAATTTGTAGATCTTTAGTTATTACAGAAATCCTATCCAATCCTAAACTGCCAACTTCTAACAATCCTTTGTATCAATGCCCAAATATCTCCTGATTGCATTGTTAGATTTACACAAAATTTTGTACACACTTAGCACACTCAAAAATCCATAAAACATCAAATTTTGAATCATAGATGCTACACAAATTGCACGAATCACTCAACAATGCAAACCATCATTTTCTTATATAAAACCCAAAATACCAATACAAACCTTGACTTTGAACAACAATTACAAAGTCATCCAAAATCCTATGGCAACAAGCCTAATGCCCTTGGAATAAGCTTCAAGCTAGCTATTCAATTCAAAAACTTGATCTAAAAAAGCCCCTGTATTTTATCCTAGGCGGCCATTTTTGTGGCTAGAGGTCTATTTTCAACCCTGTCCTACAAATGGCCAACACTCAGATATCAATCCAACCTATCCTAGGGATTTTATAGCCTGACTCTACCCTCAACTTAACTTTAGTATCAATCATGCTAATAATTTATTCTTTTTATTATACTTTTACCATTTTATGCCTTTCAAAGGCAGTAAAAGAATTACTATAGCCTAGAAGATAAAATTACTAATTAATTCTTATCTATCAGCTATTAAATAAAGAAAATAAACTAAGAGGCTTTCATAAAAACCTTGTTAAAATATGTTGAATTCTTGTTGAACTAAGATAATAGAGTATTAATTGAAAAATCATTTTTAGTCATAGTTTCACCATATAATTGTATCACAACACAACAGCGGCCACATGCCCACTCTTAAACTATAAATCCCTAATCAAGATCAAGGTCCCAAAATGACCCTAAGCCCAAGCCCAATTTTAAGGTTGGATTCACCTGTAACTAAGAATAGACTATATATTTAGTAAAACTAACACCTCCAATGTATTTAAAATATAATTTTATCCAAAGATTAACTACTCACATGTCCAAATCTAAGTTTCAAAAGCATAGTTCTAATCAATTTGCTAATTGCAATTTTTGACTATTGTTATTTTACTAAAATACTTCAAGAAACTTTTACTACTATCTTTTAATTTGAACTTAGATGAATAATAATAATCTAAATATAATCATAGTATTTTCTTCAACTAGATGCATTTTAATATGGTGATTAAAATCATGAATTGCTAAACAATTTTGGCTCATAACATTTATAAGCCGATAATTTTTAAAAATTACCAAAATCCATAGAATTCTAAATTTTAGAATTCTATTATCTTTTAATAATAGATTAAGCTAGTATATTTGATTTTAGTTCTAGATGGTCATCCTATTATTAAGTTTAGATAATTTTTCATCTAATTTTCTACTAATACATTGAGCTTATTTTTTAGAATAGTAAGAATATCTATTTAGCAAGAATAATCTATTTAACAAGGGTTTTAGCCACCAATAAATACTAATTAGTCTAAGTTTATCATAAATATTGATTTTTGATTGATTTTGAAATAAAAATAAAATACTGAGTTGTTTTGATGGCTCACATATGGCGACCATTTGAGACAACTCAAAGAGGCAGAGAACTCAAAATTTCTTGCTAAAGAAGGGCAAGGTGTTGATTCTATTGGACTACATGATCAAATAATTGATCATCTAATTAAAGAATATAAAGTAAATATAATGGCAGTTGCTTGAAATAGACTTGGTTTTAATAAACGAGTTAAATCCTTAAAACTAAAGTCATTCTTGCCTATGGATGTGGGTTCTAACTAAGAAAGGTAATAAGTTGAAGAAAACTAATCATGTTATATCCAATTGTTTGGAAGGATTTAAAACAACTCTATAGCCAAAAAGATTTTTTTTCAAAATCGCCTTCCGCCTTCAACAGAGTAAATTTAGACTACATGGAATATAGAAAAAATAAAAAGAAAAATTAGAAACTAAAACCTAATTATTTTTTCCTACATAGAATTAGCATTAGATCTACAAAAGATTGGTTCAACATATCATCCTCTTCCAACCACCTGGATTTGGATTTTAAAGTACAAGTATATTTAGACATATCTCTTATATTGCAATAGATGGTCTTTTCTGCTCTAACACTAGCTCAATCAAGGATAGCTTGATTGTTGACAATGAGGTTCAAACATACATTGTCTTGAATACAACTTATTGCATGGCCAACTAAATTGCAACATTGAGATATTAAGTTGGAAGTAGAAAACTACATATAACTATTCACTCATTTTCTATTGATTTGGACCTAAGAATTCATAAATATCTTATTTTTGGTTTTTATTTTTTTTTATATCTCTTTTCGAACTAAACTATATATCATAATAGTAATGTACATTAAGACAATGGATGCACTTGGTATCCACTAGTTGTTAATAATATTCTATTTGCCATTAAGGAAGCTAATTTGAATCTATAGAAATAAGAATTCAAAATCTCCTTCTTCCCTCATCAGAGTGAATTTGGACTAGGTGGAAGATAGAAAAGCAACGCAATTAATAAAAGAAGAAATCTAGACCTACAGATGCATCAATTGATTTGGAAATTAGATTCTATATCAACTTGATTTCCTCAATTGGCCATAGGGAAGATTCAAGTTGTCTATCTTATGTAAATCAATTGATGGATTATTCAAGATTCAAACCTTCAAGGTCTAGTTCAACTTTTGAGAGAAAAATTAGTTCTAATCTTAACTATTTACACCTTGTACTCTTTGCATCTACTTCTCGTGGTTTTGGTTGGAAATACCTCTCCATTCAAGGTTTGTAGCTATACTAAATTATTGAAGTAGACTTCTTTGACAAAGAATGGCTCCATCCAAACAGCATCAAACTAAACTGGAATATCAAGTTTCTTAGCATCTTGTATCATAACCAACATTCTTAGTTGGAGAACATGCTTCTTATATTTTTTGTCAAAGATAATCTTTCTGCGCCTTTGAATTACATCTATATGTTGCGCACTCATTCTTCTGATCTCATCTAGATCCTCCAATTGTTCCAATTGTTCTCTTAAGGATTGATCCATAGTCATTCTCTCATTTTTAGCTATCCGAAGGGATTGAACTTCAAACTCGATTAATAAAATTGCTTCTATTTCATATACCAAGGAAAAAAGAGTGGCCTTTGTAGTCACCTTATACGTAGTGTGATAAGCCCATAAAGCTGCTGGTAGCTTAATGTCCCAATCTTTCTTTGAATCTTGAATTGTTTTTCTTAAAATATTAATTAGGATTTGATTGATTCATTCAGTGTGGCCATTGGTCTGAGGATGATAAGGAATTGTCAATCTATGGTTGATATTAAATCTTTCGATCATATTCTCAATTACAGTATTCAAAAAATGAGAGCTTCTATTACTGATTAGGATTTTAGGACATCCAAACTGTGTTATAATTTGCTTGAACAAGAAATTGGCTGCATAAACCGTATTGTTAGTTCTTATTGCCTTGGCTTCAGTCCATTTGCTTAAATACTCGATGGTAATTATAATATGTCTCATATCCCTTGAAGAATTAGGATATATTTTTCCGATATAGTCAATTCTCTATTTCTCAAAAGGAATTAAGAATAATAATACATAGAAAGGCAATTCCATATGTAAATCATTTTTTGCATAACGCTGACAAGCGTCACACCGTTTGGCATAGTCATAAGCATCTTGGAACATACTAAGCCAATATTAGCCAGCTCTTAAAGCCTTTTGAGTTGTTAATCTACTAGAAAAATGACTACCACATACACTATCATGGTATGCAGTCAGAATAATTGGAATTTCACTTGCTATTATACAACGTTTGAGAAGTCCATCTACTCCTCTTTGATATAATTGATTGCCAATAATAGCAAAATATCTATTATTTACTCTGACCTTCCGATGCTCATTTTTTATTAATTGCTGAGTAGTAAGAAATTTTGCAATGTGAACTAGATAAAAATGGTGAAAAGAGTTTCATCTATCAATTTGTCATCAATGAAAGTATGGTCCAACTCCTTCAACAATCTAGAAAGGTGGTCAGCCTGATTATGCATCTTGCTAGGCTTATACTCTATCTTATAGTCAAACTCTTCTAATAGTAATATCCACCTAGCTATCCAACCATTCAAATCTGCCTTGTTGACCAAGTATTTGATTCCTTTGTAATCTACGAAGAACACAATGGGATTTAATAATAAGTAATGACAAAAAAATTTCACCGAGAATACCATGGCTAAATATTCCTTTTTTGTAGTAGTGTAATTCTTTTCTACAGCATTCAATTGCTTACTAGCAATGGCTATAGGATAATCTTTTTGTTTGTTGCCAATGGATTGGCACAATGTACTACATATTGCTACATCTGAAGCATCATAGTAGATATAGAATAATACACTTGTGAGTCCCACCAATGGATCTTAATTGGTGGATTGGTTAAAAATATAGTCTTAAATCATTTAATTATATAAATATAATAATTAGAGAGTCTTTTTGACTATTTAAGTATTTATTAGAATTTAGAAGTATTTATAAATATGAAAGTCTTATTAGAAGAAAAGTTACAAAAATAGAGTCTTAGTAAGTCTTGGAGGCAATTATTTTACTTGGTTTAGTATTTTTACTTATTATTAAGTATTAAGAGTTAGTTATTGAGACCAATGTCTACATTGGCCTTTTAACTACATGTATTATTCATTAAAAACCTATAAATGTTACTTAGTAGGTAGAAGAAGCATGAGAAAGAAATCTCATGTCTTTTTAATTATTTTTATAAAAAATAGGATTTTGAGTTGATTTTTATTGATTTTATTATTATAAAAAATTTCCAAGGTAGAAAAAAATAGTCTTAAATTGATATTATCATCTTAAAAATATTATAGAGATTTTTAGAATTTATTTAGAATTTATTAAGAATTTTTAGAGCAATTTTGAAGACTTTGGTAAAAATGAGTTTTATCACCTTGGGAGCCATTATGAAGAAATGGAGTAAGATTTGAAGGCCTTAAAAGGTTCCTAGGCTAATAGGGTGTTTTTAAACACCATGGTGAAGTCAAAAATGCAAAATTATTAGTTTTACTAGTATAAAATAGGAGGACCAGCAACTAGTGTAGTCCTTGTAGGAAGGGAGGTGCATAAGTCTCATATGGGTTGTGGCACCTTAGATGTAGGTAGGAAGATAAGACTAAGGCCTCGTGGCCCCTCTAGGACACCCATATACACTACTTGTGAGCCTTGGTGAGGTTCAAACCCATGATCTTTTAGTAAGTTATCCTTGAGGTAAAAATTTCTATTTAACTTTTTCTATTATTTACCTTCTAACTTTGAATTATCATAATTTATTCATACTAACTTAGATTTATATGTTTTTTACATCATTGAAAAGATAAAAAAATTACCTACTTAAAAATCTTGATAATAGATAAGGTTCTTGTGGCATAATTTGGAATCAACTCACAATACCACTCAATATGCCCTAATACTTGTTCAACTTCCTTCACATTTGTGGGTGGTGGTAGTTTGATAATAACTTCTACTTTCTCAGGATCAGGTTCTCTACCATTTTTAAAAACCATGTATCATAGTAATACTCCCTTTTAAACCGCCAAAAAAAATTTTTTGGGATTGAGGGCTATTCAAGTTCTTTAACATCGTTAACAAGCTTCTCTCACATACTCTAAGTGGTTCTCAGCATTGAATTGTGTACTAAAATCATCTATAAAAACAGTCATAGATTTTTATAACAAGTCCGAGAATGCATATGTCATAGCCCTTTGGAAGGCAAAATGGACGTTGCAAAGTCCAAATGGCATCACCAAAAAAATAAAGGTCCTCTAGGGTGTGATAAAAGCCGTCTTGTGGCGGTCTTCAGGGGCTATGGCTAATTGGTTGTAATCAAAATAACCATCCATGAAGGTATATAGTTCATGGCTAGCAACCTCATCTAAAATGCTATTGATGAAAGAAAGTGAAAAATGATCCTTTTGCATATTTTGATTCAACTTCCTATAATCTATACAGACCCTAAATTTGCCATTTTTCTTTCTTATTAATACCATTGGAGATACCCAATCAGTAATTTCCACCAGTTTGATAAAACCAGCTTGAAATAGCTTCTCCAATTCATCCTTGACTACCAATTATAACTGTGGATTCATATGACGTTCTTTTTGTCTAATTGGTATAGCTCCAGGGACTAAAGATATTCGATATTGGGCTACCTCTGGTGGTATACCTTTTAAGTCCTTGTAAGACCATGCAAATACTTCACAATACTCCATCACTAGGTTCTTATACTTAGTAGTTTCTTCATCACTTAATTGTGCCTCTATTTTAATATTTCTGATTTCTTCTCCCTCTTTGGATACATCCATGTATTTTCAATGCATTTGGTGCACATGTGACTTCTCTTCAGAGCCTCTATACCAATCGCTAGGAATGAGGGAATAATTAATAATACCTTTTCCTATAATAATTCCCGATGAGGATTTTTTGAAGCAAAAGGTTGGAATTAAATCATTTTCATCCTTGAGAACCTCTATGGTTTTTTCTAGAGTTCCACCTATAGCTATTCCATATCCTCCTTCTTCTTTTAACACTTCTAAATTGATGGTAAGTTCCTAATTCATCTCAAACTCTCCCCCAAGTTCAATTCTTTCTAAAAAATTGATTAATTCTTCTATATTTGAATTAGAATGGGAGCGTTTATTCAACCATTGAGTGAATTCTCCATCATTTGTCCAATGATAAAGGATTGGTCCAAGGTATCCTAATGGTTTTAGACTTTGATCTATTAGACCAATCAAGGTTGAAAGTTCTTGAGCAATGGCTTTGTCTTGTCTCTTCTACGTTAAAATTGGTGATTCATCATCAGATGAAGAAGCCGCATGGTGGCTCAAGCTACTATGACTAGGTTTAATACCAACCTTGGTTCGGTTATCCTAAGGTCCAAAAGTAATATGGGATTTTTCTCCACCCCAATCAACTATTGCATCAGCTACCCTCAACCATGGACGACCCAATAACAAAAGAAATGAATTCTTAGTTGTATGCATGTGGATGACATGGAATGTGAGGGTGTATTGTTCATTTCCAATTAACACCTTACAATCTTTGATTTGGCCTACTGGAGTGGTAGGGCTTTGGTTTGTCATATTAATGATAAATGGTGAGGGTCCAATAATCTTAAGGCCTAGTTTTTTCATGGTCTGCAAAAACATAATATTTAAGCCGCTTCTTCCATCTATTATGATAGTCGATATAACTTTATCTACAATAGAAACCTCAATTTCCACTGCTTTTACATCTGTAGGCTTCTTATGAGGTTGCATCCTTGGAACTACTTTAACCTTTGGTTTTCTTCTATGTGTTATAGGCATTCTGGTTTTCAGCATTTTTCTTACAATAGGTGAGATCTCTAAGAGTTGTGCCAAAAAAATATCAGCCTTTAGGCTGCTTAAATGTGCCCATAAATCATATGAGCCTATCGCATCTTTTGTTTTGGTTCTAGGTAGTTATAATATCTTTGACTCAGAGATTCTTGGACCCTCCCATATATTATTATCAGGATTGGTCTTAAATCCAGCCTCAATATTCTCAGTTAGAGTCGAAAAGTTTTTCATTAAAGGTTCAAGATTTACAAGTTTTTTCTTTCCTCTATTGGTTGCTTTGATCGCTTTTCGAGCAATTTTTTCTAAATTTGAAAACTCAGGTGGACTTTTTGTATCAATTTCTTTTTCTTCTAATATCGGTGGCATGTTAGTTTTAGATCTAGTCATAATTGCTAAAACTGGCATGATAGGTGGCTTTTGTATCTTGAAAGGAGGTAATCTATAGCTAATAAAATTAGATTCAAGAGATATAGGCTAGATTACTATAGATGAAGTGGAGGCTTGATCTACCCCTTCACCATTGGTTTGATTTATGAACCTAATATCTTGAGAGCTTTGATCAGTACATGGTTGGTTGTGAGAAACTTGACTACAATTCATGTTTTGATTTAAAAGAATGAATCTAGTGTTGGTCTGAAGCCCGACTGGAGGATTTTGGTTTTATCTATTGTTGTCATAGTCATAGTACAAACTAGATGGCCTCAAAATATTATCATTAGGGGGTTGTCTAGCCCTTCTATGATTATCATGTGCTTGTTGCATATAATTCCCTACAAGCAATGGCAAGAAAATGATCCTATCAGGTTTCCTACAGATGTCAATGGAATGGTTTGTTAAGAAAAATAGATAATAATAGAATAAGTTACTAATGGTCAAAAGGTTGACTGTTAGAATGTGGAAGGACTATCTTATAGATGAGTCACAAGGACAATAGCCTCGAGAATAGGTAAGAGCATATAGAATATGCTAAGAGATGTCTTGATGGTAGGTGAGTTATAAAAGGATGTCTTAATGGTAGGTTGGATGAATGTAAGAGAGAAAGAATGGAAGTTGTCTATTAGAACAGCAACCTATAAGTAAAAGAAGTTGGAAGTGAGAGTTATCTCATTCCACACTTTTCTTTGTGTGCAACCTTGCTGATGCTAAGTGTTGTGGCTTCTAACTTCAAATTCTTTAATAGGTTATGGACCCACTCACATTTGCTTGTGAGTTTTAGAAGTTTTATGAAGTCTTTGTTGTTGTGTGGAATAGGTCTTATGGTGTTTGCTGATGTTAGAGTTTGTATGATCTTAGCTTATGTTATGACAAGAAGAGGTTCTGATTTGTAAGCTTAGAGATCTCTAACATTGCTTTGTGGGTTCTTATCTCCTTGGATAGTGAGTTTAAGACCATTGTGAAAGACCTTGATAGTATCTTTATGTGTTATTGAAGCTGTTTCATCAACCTTGTGCATTTCATTAAATAGTGAGTTGAAAGGGTGGAAGAATTTGATTGAGAGGTTCATAAGAGTGCATATACTAATTAGAAGCTTTAGAAGATCACTTGAGAGTGCTTTGAGTGAGAAATCACTCTTTTATTCATAAGAGGATATTCTAAGTTTCTGCTAGTGCAAATTTGTTTTTGGTGATTTTTGATCACATAGAAACTTCTTTTCTCAATATTCTTTGATACACTACTTTTTAGAGATGGCTTCTAGTGAGGGTGAAGGTTTGAAAGTGATTAAGAAGTTTAGAGGTGATTTGTGAGCATGAAAGTGGTATGAGAGTGGCAAATCAGATTTGAGACATTTATATACTTTATTGGACTTGTGAGAAGTCTTAGAAGTGAAGTTGAGAGTGTTTTGAGAGTGAAAACACTAGTTTATTCACAGAGAGGTCATTTTGAATTTGTAAGGCAGCAACACCTTGTTGCTGTTTTTGAGAACTTTAAGACTACTTCTCTTGATCTTTTTTAACACATTTCTTTCTTAGATATGGCTTCAAATGAAAGTCAAGGCTTAAGAGCAATTGAGAATATTAAAAGAAGGAATTTCTACCATAGAAAGCAAGAAAAAGAGCATCAAAGTCAAGACTGAGTATTCTATTCATATCAAAGAAGGGGCAATTATTCAAATCAACAAGGTAATGTCAAAACTTGCTTCAATTGTGGCAAAGTAGGACATTTTGCTCGAAATTGTTACAAAGGCAAAAATATGCACAAGAAGAATGCAAATATATTGCAAGATAACTTTGGAGGAAAAGATTTTACATTCATGGCAACAAACAAAACCTCTATGGATGCCATGGCAAGATGGATTGTGGATTTAGGTTGTTCCAAGCATATGTCACCTTATAAGTGTTTATTTGATACTTATAAGGCTATTCCAGCATCAAATGTGGTCTTGGGAGATAGTAGCACATTTGAAGCCCTTGGAATTGGCTCTATTACGGTGGAGGTGGTTGTGAATGGACAAACCAGGAAGATAAGAATCAAAGACGTTCTCCATGTACCGAAAATGAAGCAAAATCTACTTTCAGTGAGTAAACTTGTGATGGGAGGTTTTATGGTTCAATTCAACATGAATGGATGTTTTGTGAAAACATTGAGTGGAAACATGGTTGCTAAGGGCTCTAAAGAGGAACACTTGTACTATATCAATTGCAAGAAGGTTAATGGAGTGGAGGTGGCTGCATCAAATGAAGCCAAGTTGAATACATGGCATCGTCGCCTTGGCCATTTGAATATGAAGAGCATGATAGAACTCAAGTCTATGGTAAGAGGTTTGGATCTTGGTAAAATAAGCCAAAATACATTACAACTTGAATGTGAAGGATGCATACAAGGTAAACAACAAGGGGCTTTATTTCCAAGTAGTGTAGCAATACGTGCTACAAAGTTATTGGAGATTGTCCATTCTCATGTATGTGGACCTATGAAGACCACAAGTATTGGAGGAGCAAGGTATTTCCTCACTTTTGTTGATGATTTTTCAAGAAAGACTTGGATCTACATTCTTAAAGCCAAAATTGAGTACTTGTGGAAGTTCAAGGAGTTTAAAGCACTTGTTGAAAAACAAAGTGAATGCAAGATCAAGGTGCTGCATATGGACAATGGTGGTGAATATATGTCTAAGCAATTTGATATTTATTTGAAGAATGAAGGAATTGCTAGACAAACAACTATTGCACAATTTGGTGTTGCTGAAAGGGAAAATAGAAGCATTGTAGACATGAGAAAGAGCATGCTTCATATTCAAAATCTTGATTATGAATTTTGGGCGGAAGCTATGGTGACTGCAATATATACGAGGAATAGGTGTTCAATAAGTGCTCTTGCATCAATGATACCTCAAGAAGCATGGAGTGGAAGACAACCTTGTATTTCACATTTGAGAACCTTTGGATGCATTGCATATGCAAAGACACCAAATTGTATGAGGTCTAAGCTTGATGCAAAAGGAACAAAGTGTGTGTTCTTAGGATACTGTGAAGGTACCAAGGCATATAGGCTTATGTGCTTGGATAGCAACAAAATCATCAAAAATTGTGATGTTGAGTTTTTGGAACATAAGAGTGCTTGTGAGCACTTAGAGATGTGTCCAAGTGGGAGTAATGGTGTGTTTGTGGACACATCTTTAAATTCAGCAAAGAAAGAAGAAGCTAAAGACAATGAAGATAGTAGAGATGTATACCAAAGAAAAGAGCTTAAGGAGATGGATAAGATGAATGCTTCTACAATTGTTGGAACAAGCAATGAAGAAAATAAAGATGGTGGAGGTATGAGTGAACATGAAAAGCCACATAAGATTGAAAAGATGAAAGCTTCAATAGTTGGTAAAAACAAAATAGAAGAAAATGATGATATGAAGGATTATGATGATGATAATGATGATGATGATGAAAAATATATACCTTTGAATGAGAAAAGACAAGTTATAAGAGAGAAGAAAGTTATGGAAAAAGGTGAATGTTCATCTTCAAATGAAAGAAGATATCCTTTAAGAGAAAGAAAACCACTTGGTGAATGGTGGAAGAATCATATCTTTCCTCAAGCTTCAAATGATTCAAAGATTCAAAGATAAATCAAATGGAGATGAAAATGGCTTTCTTGAATGGAAAGTTAGAAGAAGACATTTATATGGATTTGTTTATAAAGATAAGTAATACCTTATTTGAGATGCAAATAATAGAAGGTCAATAATGGTTTAAATGTTCTTTGTTGGAGTGGAAGCCATTTCATGGACTACTAAAAAAAAAAAACAACAATAATAACAAGGTTGTCAATTTAGAAGGAATATATGCCAACCAATCATATTACAATGGAAAGAATTTAATTAAGACCAGCTTTGAAGTCCATTCAATGTTACTTCATAAAGAAGAAGATTAAAATGGAAGTGATTGATATGACATATTATGCTATGGAAGACATAATTGTTGATTAAAGTATTAGAGAAGGATAGGCATGATATAATTTATTGGCATTTGATTTAAAAGCCTTTGACCAATAGCAAAGTGGGAGTATTAAGGAAAATAGATAATAATAGAATAAGTTGCTAATGGTCAAAAGGTTGACTGTTAGAATATAGAAAGACTATCCTATAGATGAGTCACAAGGACAATAGCCTCGAGAATAGGTAAGAGCATATAGAATATGCTAAGAGATGTCTTGATGGTAGGTGAGTTATAAAAGGATGTCTTAATGGTAGGTTGGATGAATGTAAGAGAGAAAGAATGGAAGTTGTCTATTAGGACAGCAACCTATAAGTAAAAGAAGTTGGAAGTGAGAGTTATCTCATTCCACACTTCTCTTTGTGTGCAATCTTGTTGATGCTAAGTGTTGTGGCTTCTAACTTCTAATTCTTTAATATGGTTGCCATTGCAATTACCACATGTTATTTGGCTTTCCATCCAACACTGACGAAGTGGATTGTCGCTTGCCACAAAAAGCATGAAACTTATATCTTTGTCTATACTGACCTCCAAAATCTTGATTGGCTGACTGATAACCTTGTTGTCTATAATTGGAGCCTTGAAAGTTTTGATTTCTATGCGAGGATACATACACATGTTGTCCTTATATCTGTTGATGTTGCAAAGGCATTGCATTACAGAACTAGATTGTATGCCCTGACTGCCCACATAAGATACACCATAAGCGTAAAAAATGTCTTCTTGACTCAATAGGAGGAGGGGGAAGGTTAGGATTCTGGGTTCTAGCCAACCCTGCCATCTGTTCAGTTAACACTTATAACTGTTTCATGATATCATCATTGAACCCTTTTTGATTGCCTTGCAATTATTTCTTCAAGGCATCTAGCTTAACATCCTCTATAGGCAGAAGTAAGGCAAATAAAGGAGGAGGTGGCCTAGTGGCTAAGGAGGTGGGAAAGACCTTTGTTGATGTTTTCAAAGAAATATCATGACTAGATATAGGGGCCACAAGGACAACCTTTAATTTTTCATCTTTAGGGCGAATCAGAATAAAAAGAGGAATAGACTCATCATCTCCCCTCCACAATTTATCATACTCTTTTTCTATGTATTCCACTTGTTTGGCTACTACCTTGGCTTCTATCAAAGTTGTAGGGTACCTATCCAAAATTCTTCTAAGAGTAGAGGTCTTACAAAATCCTTGGATGAAAAATTGTTTTAATATATCATCATTAAGCATATGACCTACAAATCTTAAGTACACTAGCTCAAAATGACAAATGTAAGAAGAGATATTCTCCTCTCTACCTTGTTTCATTGTTGCTAGTGCTTGTAATGTGGCACTTTGACCTACTTCAAGTCTAAATTTGTTAAGGAATTTTCATTGGAGCCTCTCTCATGTAATAAAGATTCTTTCATGTTGATTTTGATATCATTCATATGCTTCATCTTGTAGAGTGGTAGGAAACCAGACAAGGTAATAACCTGGATTTGTAACTAGGGAACTAGTCAAGGTTTTGATATACTATTCCACATGGTATGATGGATCTTTTGTTTTGGTCCCATAAAAAAAACTTTGTTAGAAGGTAAGGTAGCTGGTACTAAACCTTCAGGTACGACAAAGGAAGGCCCCTTGGTCTGACTAAAGGATTAATACCCTAGTTCTGCCATAGTTGTATGGTCAGAATCACATAATCGGATGGTACTTGAGTTTGATTGTAAACTAACTAAACTCTGAGCCCAGTCAGTAGGAAGATGAGATTCAAATCCGTCTTCTAAAAGCAGTTTAAGATGGGAGTAGGATTCCCACCACAAAATAGGTAACTCCAAAGCAGCAATAACTGGTTCTAAACTTGGTTGTAGTAAACTAGTAACACGTTGATGGCCTTCTCTAATACTATAGTCAAAATATTGAAGTGATGGATCTGAGTTTGTGCAATGAATTGAGGAGGTTCTATCTCTTGTTCTAATTGATATACGATGAGAGCTTAAACAATTTATATTATCTAATAAAGATACTAATTCTAGTCTATTCGATTGCATCCTAGGTCGCATCTAGATTCTTAAAAACTCCTAATACAAATGATTCCATTCATTCCACAGCCACATATATATAACACTTCTATTAAATTGCAATATTGATTTGAAATTTTGGAGGTTCTTTACCAAAGATACCTGCAATCCACTTAGGTGCTCAATCTCCCCCTCATGGACAATAAACAAACAATCAACATCTAGTGAAGAAATGTAAGTATGAGAATCACCTCATACTTAATCTTCCTTTATTAAGTATTATACGAGACGACCTAGGATAGGAGTGACCCTTTCCTATCAATTTCAGAAGAAATTTGTTTTTAAGACAAGAGGGAGCCGTCCCTCTATCCCCTTCCTTCCAAAATTAATAGATGGAGAATTATCCACTACTAGATTAATGACATCAATTTACTAAATAAAAAACTTTATTTTTATTTTTTTTTAGCACATACACCATGAAGAATAACTCATCTAGTTGCATCTCCAACTAACCTCACACTTATTAGCTTCATACGTAAAAAGAGATCAGTTCTAATTTTTATTCTTTTGAGTGATATAAGAATATATTGATATTTTATTCCTTTAGAATTCATATCCTTAACACTTGGATTTTATACAATAAAATCAGGGCTAGTACTCTTGGCTAGTTTGTACAATTGATATAACATCTATGGTTAAAAAATTGATAGTTTATGATTAATTAGATGAGCTATGAATATTTAAAAATAAAAATAACCATATAGGCATAGATTCTTTTGCTGGCATAATGGGCTTTTGACCTAACATTAATTCAACCAGCATATATCCTGTTACTTTACTATAGATGACTCTATCGGCTCATAAAGCAAATGGTAATAGCCTTAGCCATTTCTTTGAATTGCCTTTACAAGCTTTAACCAATACATGTATGATTGGTAGGTGGCCTCTTTCACTCTTTCCATTTGCTTCTAGATTATATGTAGTGGTTAATTTTAGCTTCACTATATATCTTTCAAAAAATCTTTTAGCTTTAATAGCATCTAATTTCCCTCTATTAGCCTTCATTCCTCCAATAGCGATTAAAAATATCCTCAAGGATAAATCGACATATTCCAGTTGTTTGTTTCATTCTTAAAGCTATGTCTTCAACATAGTTTAATAACTCCTCTTCTGCCAGAATTAAATATTTCATATTCCATAATCCAATTAGCATAACTACCAAATCAATTATCCACTGGAAGTGAATGGAAAGAGGATAAGTTGGATGAAGTTCATCACAATATCTGATTTTGGATTGAAGTTGGCATTCAAGGCATGATCCCACAAAATTCTCTACATCTTTATAAAGACCCTTCCACCAATACCGCTCCTTGATCTTTGTATATATAGCTCAAACTCCTTGGTGCCCAATCTAATGTGAATTATGAAATTCCTTCAAAACTTGAACTTTGGTGCATGCATTTTCAACTACCCGCAACGGCATTTCATCCTTTCTTTTTGATTTTCTCCAAAGAAGCCCATTCCATAGAAAATATCCATATGAATATTGCTTGATTTCTTTTAAAATCTTATTTGACCAATCTTGCAATTTTTTAAGGGTGCTCAAATAAATGCTAATGTCTTTCAATCTTTCCTCAATATTAGGAATTGAGCAGTTAGATATTATATCGAGCAAAGATAAACAATCAATCTCTAATAACACATTTGCTCCAATTAAATAATTTCTTTTTGCTTTCAATGTTATAATTGCACCCCACAACTCTCTTTTCATTTGTGGATATGCCCTCTAGTACTTTGTCAAGATTCTTGTTCTATATCTAATAGCAAATTGATTCCTACTGGTATCATCTTGTCCAACAACCCAACCTATGGCAATAGGGCTAGTATCCACTATTATTATTATAGGTCTATCACTCTCATAATTCACTTGTCTTAGAACTGGTAGAGATCTTAAAATCTCTTTTAAATCTTCCATAGCCTTATCTTGCTCTATGCCTCATATAAATTTTTTTTCTTTTCTTAAAAGTTTGTATAAAGGCTCCACTATATGAGCAAAATGAGGTATCCAAATTTGATAGAAAATACATGCTTCAAGAAATCTTCTCACCTCAGTGATATTGTTGTAGGCTTTCATTTGTGAAATGACATCTATCTTATTTGGATTTGGCTTTCTTCCATAGCTTCCACACAAATGGCCTACAACTATAATTTCTTTAATTCCAAATTTAGATTTATCAATGGATATAGTTTAATTTATCTCATCTAATCTTTTTAAAATCCTCTCTACATCCTTGATATGTTGTTTTACAAATATTTTGCAGCCATTTGCTTCTATAGTCACATCTTTTATTTCTTCTCTGCAACCTTTGATTGGAATATCATCTACAAATGGTATAGTCTTTTCTGGTATAAAATCTTTTAGGATTTGATTCATTGCATTCTACATATATGCCAATGAGTTGGTGGCACCTTGAGGTAATGTATACATTCAAATCAAATCTAAAAGAGTCTTTATTGTGATTAAATCCCTGCTCTCTGTTGCCAATTGAAATTGATCATAGCGTAAATACAAATTTCCAATTGAATAAATGGCATGGCCTGCAAAAGCCTTAGTCACCTCATCCACAATTAGACTAGAATCTTTATTTTTAATAATAACTCAGTTAGCGGGTTGTATATCTTGAATAAACCTAAATGTCCATATTTTATTTGGCATCGTGAACCAATAATTGGAATATGGCCCTATAGAAGGTTCAAGGATTTCCATTTCTATTTTTTCCTTAAACAACTCAATTAATTTTGAGAGCTGAGCTCTTGGAACCAAAATGGGCTTTAAATCCCATGGTATATGTGGAACTATAAAGATCACTATTGGTGCCACTATGTTTGAATGGACACATCGTATTTCATTAGATTTTGATGCAAAAGACTTTCCATGTTTAGAAAGCATATTAAAAAAAATAATAATTTCAAATTTAGTCAAGAATTCACCCCCTCAAATCTTCAATTTTTTGAATGTTTCTTTTGTAAACCAATATTCGATTCCTTCTAGATTCTTTAGCCTTTGTTCCATTTCAGCTTGTTTTACATGATCTTTAGAATCTTCAAGCAATTGTATTGCCTCATGCTTAATATTCTTTGCCACTGATTTGTACTTTGTGTTCACTTGTGCTTCAAATCTAAATATGTAATTGTTAACTTCTTTAGCATTATTTTTTATAAATTATTTTATTTTTTCATAAAAAACTTGATCATGAATTTCCACCACAATATCATTGTTGTCTCTTGCATCTATTCCTTCATTTAAATCTTTCAGCTATTGCAAAACATTTCCTACAAACCTTATTTTTACTACCATCCCTAAAATAGCCTCGTCTTCTAAAAGCACTCTTTTCATCTTTAGATTTTTTTTAATTTTTCTTAAATTAACTCTTCATCTAGAGTCTAATATATCAATACCTTGAAAACTTGGAATACCACACTTAGTCAAATCCAAAATTCTATAATCATTCTTCTATACATTGGAGAATGTAGTGGTAAACAAGATACCTGCACCCCTGGATCCCTATGTTCTATGTGTGCTTCTTAGAAATCTTGAAAGGCCTGTTTAGAGTCTAGAGGTACTTCTTGCAATTAATCTCAATGTCTTTCATGCTCTGGCTTCAGTGTGAGAAATTGCACTGAATTTCTTCCATCACAATGCCAAATTCTAGCATAATATGATCTATTGTTCAATACCTTAGTTTCCATTCTTGAAGCTATAATATATGGTTGCCCAAGAATAATTGGATATGTACTTTGGACTTGCAGAAAGAAATTCTAATCCACCTCCACATTTCCAATTTTTATTTTAACTGCTGGGCATGTACCATAAAGACCTCTTTTGTTATTTGCCGCTCTCAACATCCATCCATAGTTGGTATCTATAGGCCATTTTCCTTTTTCATAAACAACCTTTGATATTATATTAATTTCAGATCCATGATCCATAAGAGTATATATTGCTTCTTTTAAATTTCCAAGTTTAATTTGGATTTTTGTTGTAGCCCTTGCCTAGTATGGATGAGCATACTTTGTTCTTTTTTTACTCACACTTCTCTCATCTATAGTCAATAAACATGCATGCACTCTTGCCTCATCTTTCTCTCTCACTTTGTTTTCTACTGCTATAGGATTAATTTATTCTTCAATATCAAAATCATCCTCAACTTGTGATTTCTTAATTCCTTCATTTTTGATAGTGGTCTTTTCTAGTAATGTTTGAAGTTTAGGAGAAAATATGCTTAGTACCTCTATTTCTAAATCCTCATCCAAACCATCATCCAAGATATCCAAGCTTAGGTCTTAGATATCTTAAATATTATTTGTAAGTTCTTCATTGAAACCTTCTTTAGACTCAGAATCACATATTGTATAGAATACATGAGCAATCTCATCACCCTCTTCTTCAATTATGCAAGTATCAATCGCATTAGCCATGATTATTTGAGCTGTCATTTGACATTTTCATTTTATTACGTTGTCGTGAAGTAAATACATCCATATATAGAAATCTAACTTAACTATATTTTCTTCAAAATTTTATTAAGTTCTTTCTTTCTTCTTACCAATCTAAATTTTTTATATAGTTTAGGAAAAATTTCTCACTTTCTTTCTTTTTCTTTAGTTAAAATTTTACCTTATCTTTAATCTTAACTTTAACTTTGATCTAGCCTTGAAACTTTCTTTTATTTCTTTTATCTTTTTTCAATCTTAGATTTTAGTAGATTCAGGGTTATATTTGTAGATATAAGGAGTTTTGACTTTGAGATTGAATTTAGGATTTACCAAGGATAAATAGTAGATTTGGATGTCAATAGTCGGCTACCATTAATAGTGCTGACTTGGAGGATTAGATTTGGGGTTTTTATAACTTTAAACTATTAATTGTTGACTTGGACTTTGAAGACCTTGGCTGCGACTTCTTTGACGAGCTTGGAGGAGAAGAAGACGGGGTTTTTTGGCAAATGCAGAGAGGTATTCAGAGAGAGCGTCTTCTTGGCATGAGTTTAGGTGGTAGAAACGCAGGATTCGGAGCTTAGATGAGAGAGATATGCTTGTTTGAACTTAGACTACTAATATGACACCTATTGTCACTTTTCAGGGTGTATTAGAAGTTTTAAGATACTAGCAAGAAATCCAAAAGTTGGGTTAGAAACTAGACTTCAAGGTACACATTTTACATCCAAGAATTGATAGAAATGAGTTCAGATTGAGTGAGATATGGCTAGTTAAACCTAGCAAACTAAACTGGGGTTTTGAAGAAGTTAGATAAATAGAAGGATTTGCTTTAAGCTAGAACTTGAGTTTCAAGAAGAATTTGAAGCTCATTTTTTGTGTACATATTACTTATACTATAAAGAGTCTATGTCTAAAATCTCATATCAATTGAGACTTTGATTAGGGAGTAATGGCAAATTTGTTCTTGGGTGCCTAGGGTTTTGACTTTTAAAAGTATCTGCCAAGGTTTTGGTGATATCTAACGATTGGCAATGAATTCATAGCTCAAATTTTATGTGATGAGGATCAAAGGTATGAGTTATGTTTTCCCAAATTTTGAGCTTATTTGAACGGCTGGATCTTCAATTATGAATTTTCAAGTTTCGGGTTGAGATTTGACTTCTAAAAGTATCTGCCAAGGATTTGGTGTTATCTATTGATCGACAATGATTTCACAGCTCAAAAATTATGTGACAATAGTCAGAGGTATGAAATATGTTTTCCCAAAATTTGAGCTTATTTGAACAGCTGGATCTTCAATTATGAATTTTCAAGTTTGGGTTGAGATTTGACTTCTAAAAGTATCTGCCAAGGATTTGGTGATATCTAATGATCAACAATGAATTCACGGCTCAAAATTTATGTGACAAAGATCAGAGGTATGAGATATGTTTTCCCAAATTTTGAGCTTATTTGAACAATTGGATCTTAAATTATGAATTTTCAAGTTTCTGATTTGGTTTTACTTATATAATTACTTGCTAATATTTTGATGATATCTGGTGATCGGTAATGAATTAACGGTTGAAAATTTTTGTGAAGATGACTAAAGAAGTGAACTCTATGTTTCCAAAATTTGAACTTATATAAACGGCTGGATTTTGATTTATAAATTTCCAAGCTTCTAGTTTGTTGATTTATTATACACATGGTTTTGTGACTATAAAAGAAAAGTTTAAAAAAGTTTGTGCATATTGGATCCAACTTGATTGTAAAGAGGGACCTTGCGTCTACCTGAAGCGGACTTTCGCCACGACATATTGGTGCTTCCACTGAGAGCTGCTTTAGGGGCAATCAGTTGGGTTAAGAATCATGGAAGATACGAATTCAGGGACAAATTTACGAGAAGGACAAGGAACGGTTGGAGCCATGGATCTTCTGAGGGCGGTCACCATGTTGGTGGAACAACAACGATCTAATTCTGATGGATATGGAGCTACAAAGGCACTTCGAGGAGTCATTGACAAGATAGGCCGGTTTGATGGCAAAGATATCACTAAATTTCTTAAAGCCTATGTTTGTGAAATGGAGATCCATCAAATTCCACAAGCTAGAATGTTAGAGACTTTTGATTTGGCTGTGGTACCAGAGATTCGAGATCGAGTACATCATGTAAGAACAACTGCTAATGCAATCACATGGGTGAGGTTTGAAGAACGGATGAGAAATGAGTTCTTTGATGAAGACACTGACAGGATGACTAAGCGGTTTTTTTTAGATTGGGTGGAACAACGCCCAAGAAAGATGATGGGACCAAATGAGTTACTCAGAGCATTTGAAAAGAAATATGGTCAACTTTCTGTGTCAGATCGAATGTTTTTGGATGGTCGAAAGGTTGAGCTGTTTTTACAAGCAGCTGATGAAGCTTTAGAAGATAGATTGCTTATACTTTTGGGAGACAAGGATGCAGAAGGTGGCTTCACCACAGATTGGAGAAGAGTGGAGGAATCCATCATTTTATTAGCCAAACAACAAAGGGTGAGATCTAGGGGAATGGGGGCATATGCAGAAGCCATTCCAATAGGCATCTCGAAAGAGCCAATCACTTCTTCAATACAAAATACACCATCGGTGCAATCCACTCCATCTAGAGTTGTTGGAAAGAGCAAAACAATAGATGAAGGTACTCTTGAGGAATTAATCAAAGGTATAAAGGAATTAAAGGTGGAAATGAGTGAGTTGAAGAAGGGTCAAAACAGTCGTTCTTCACAACCACCAGAAGGAAAAAAAAATTATATAATGAGGTGCATTTGGTGTGATGACACTAATCATAGCTGGAATAACTGCACAGAGTATGCCGGAGCTTTAAAGGATGGAAAAATCATTTTCAAAGCAGGAAGAATTAGGGAAGCAGCTACAGATTCTCCATTGGATTCTAATTTTAGTAAAGGAGGAATAAAGAAGGTGATGGAGGATTGGATAAAAAGAGCGAAATCCCAAGATTCAAGCAATGTCAATTCTTATCAAATTGTTGCATGGCAAAATAATATTGAAATTCCGTTTCATGCAACACGTTGTCATACTGCATTTACGTGCAGTGGATTAAAATATGAAAAATCTTGTATCTATTGTTAATATATGTGTGAGTGCTAGAGGTTATTTTAGAAGATATTATAAGGAGAGGATTTATTATAGCCACTTAATTAGTGAATTAAGATGGCTATTTGTTTTGTTCTTACCTTATTTATATCCTAGAATAGACTCTTTTATAATTAGAAGAAAGGTAAAGGTTGTTTTACCTTTCTTGTTGACTTTTGAGGTAGAATGGACCTTATGAAGGGTAAGAAAGAAGAGCATGGGGTGAATAAGGCCCATCCAATAGGATTTGGCTGCCCATGTGGGCGTCTCATAGTCTAATATAGAAAGAAAGGGAGATATACTCCTCTTGTTAGACCGAGAGGAGGAGGCAGTTTTGATAGTGAACTTTGGAGAGAGATAGCTCCGTGGATATAGAAGCGTTTGTAGTGAAAATTGGTGGGTGTGTTCTTCAAGTTGTGAGGATTCTAGAACCTACTCACTTGCTTGTATTGGAGTTGTGAACAAAAGGTTATGCTTGTTTTAGTAGAGTGAGGTTTGCTGCCACCCGACGAAGAGGGGCAGAAACTTCGAGCTGCCACTGCAAGTTTGATTTCAACTCTTTCTTAGTGAAATTTATAGAAAGTGTGGAAAATTGTGCTAGCTTTCTATCAAGACATCTCTTGTAGCATTTGGAGTTGGAGAGCAAAAGTTGTGAGCTTGAGAGTGGGAAAGGGTTTGCTGCCACCCGACGAAGAGGGGCAGAGAACTTTGTTCAACCACCCAAGTCGGACAGTCTCTTCAATCCTTTTGATATTTTAGGTGCTTATAGTAGCTTATGTAAGCTTTCTACAAAAACAAAAATCAATACATTTGGAGCTTTGATGAAAGTTTTATGAGCCGTGAAGTGTCAAAGAGGAAAAATTGTTGCTAGGGTTTGAAGAGTAGAATCGACTAGCTACAAAATCTGGAGTTTGAGAGGCATGCATGCGAAATTTTAGAGCAAGCTAGATGATGGAGTGAGCTTTCTAAAAAGCTATTGCATGTCCAATTTGGAGAAGGGAAGTGATCACAACAAAGGCTGAAGTGAAGAGGAGCTTTGCTGCCTTTGCATTTGCTTGGAAATTTTAGTGCCTACTTCTTTTAGCCATAACTTTTAAATGGTAAGTCATCTATTTGTGAAATTTTGATATGTTTTACAATGGATTATTGGCTTTCCATAGGCTGTAAGCACGCTTGATTCGACCTTTGGATGAATTTTTAGTGATTTATTTAGTTTCAGTTTGTTGTATAACTTGTATTCCTCATATGCGGTTGTATTTTGAGGTATACTTGAATACATACATACTTTGCTTATACTTTTTATATAAGTATATATACTTGTATTTATACAAGTATTCTATAAGTATTCTATAAGTATTATACATAATATTTATACAAGTATTTGTACAAGTATTATACCAAGGATTTATACAAGTATTTATACAAGTGTTATACCAAGGATTTATACAAGTATTTATACAAGTATTTATACAAGTATTTGTATAAGTATTATTCAAGTATTTATACTTTATATTTGTACAAGACTTGTACAAGTATAATACAAGTATAACTTGAAAGCTTGAAGAAATATTGTGCAAGTATAGAACATACTTGCACGGCTTCCTCTCATGTTCCCTGCAAGTTCTAGTAGCAGCTAGGAACCCGGCGTTTTCCCAAGGCGAATTCTCTCTACCCGACATATATTGGTGCTTCCACTGAGGGCTGTTTGGGGCTACTAGCGACATAATTGGTGCTTCCATTGAGAGCTGCTTTGGGGCTACTAGTTTTGGCTAAGGTAATATAGAGGATACTGGAGGGGCTTCCTCTGGAGCCCAATCAAACATGGATACCATTCTAGGAGCTTTGGCAATATTTATGGATCAATATAAAACTCAAGCTGGAGGTAATGGAGCTACAAAGGCTTTGAAGGGTGTTGTTGATAAGATAGGAAGATTTGACGGGAAGGACATCACCAGATTTTTGAAGGTTTATGTTTGTGAGATGGAGGTGCAACAGGTACCTGAGGCTCGAATGATACAAACTTTCATATTAGCTGTTGTGCTTGAGATTTGTGAGAAAGTGGAAGAAATTCGAAGGGATACAAATGTTACTACTTGGATGACATTTGAAGAGAGATTGCGTGATGAGTATTTTGAAGAAGACTCAGAGAGGATGACCAAGAGGTCTTTTATTGATTGGATTGAACAGCGGCCTGGAAATACTATGGGTCCAAATGAATTACTGCGAGATTTTGAGAAGAAATACAACCAATTGCCTTTAGCAGAAAGGCGTCTTTTTGATACTAGGAAGGCTGAGTTGTTCTTGCAAGCAGCAGATGATGCTTTGGAAGATAGACTCTTTTTGCTTTTAGGTGATCGAACCACCGAAGGAGGTTTTACAAATGATTGGAGGAGAGTGGAGGAAGCAGTCGCTCTTGTGGCAAAGCAACGGAGAATGAAATCCAGAAGTGTGACAACTCAGATGGATGTAGTACCAAAGCCTGCTACAAAAGCTTCCAAGGTATCATTTGCTCCAACCTCTTCAACAACATCTCCTAAGATGGTCAAGACAGTTGAAGAAAAAACTTTAGATGAGCTTATAAAGGGTATTAGGGATTTGAAGGTGGAAATGAGTGAATTGAAAAAGTCTCGAGACCCTCAATCATCTGAAGGTGCAAGATCATTTGTGAGGAGATGCGTTTATTGTGATGGAGAAGACAGTCACAATCTTCGAAGTTGCAAATCATGCGATGAAGCTATTAAAGCAGGCATTATTGTCTTCAAAGATGGTAAGATTCATGATGCATCTACTAACTTGCCTTTGAGTTCCAACTTTGGCAAGGGAGGAATGAAAAAACTTATGGAAGAAAAGATGAGAAGGTCTAATTGTTTACATGGACAAGGTGCTCAGACATTCCATATAGGAGTGGAGCAACAAACAATTAAGACTTTAGAAGCTCCATCTGTTGAAATTTTCCGCAGAGGGGCTCAAGCCATTCGAAATGTCACTGGTTGGGATGACCCTGTTGAAACAGCTAGCATCAAAGTTTTTTTAGGTCAAGTTCAAGACAAAACTAAAGACTATGATGTCTTTGTTGAAGAGAAGAGAGGGCGAACCTCTGAGAATGATGATACAGGGGAGCCAATATCTAAGAGAAAAACCCAGGAGCTCAAAAAAGATGAAAAGGTAGAAGGTCCTGCTGCTCATACACGGCAAAGACCTGGGAGGTCCTCTGTCTTTGATCATTCAGGAGAAGGGCCACTTCTAAAGAAAAATGGGAAGAGAGGACAGACAATGCCAAAGAAAAGGAAAAGGAAGCTGATTCTAAAGGAAAAGGTAAGGGACCTGCCTATAAGCTTCAATCTGACATTGAATCTTCCATTGATATGAAAGGGGTGTTAGAAGAAAGAATCCTGGATGCCAAGATTGAATTTACATTAAGAGAGGCTCTTGGCATTGCTAAAAAAGATTTTCATGAATTGATCATTGATGTCATTAAGAGGAAGAGACAGATGACAGTTGAAACAGTCATGATGAAGGCTCTGGACACGCATATGACCAAAGATGAGGAATTTGAAATTGGACAAGTATTTGCTTTGATGTGTGATCCAATAACTATGGAAGAGAAGGCTAATAATGGTCAAATGGTTAAAGAACAAAATGACTATTTGACTAATGAGGAGGAAGATATGATCTTACAAATGTTTGCACAAACCTGTGTGGTCAGTAACAAGAGTGATATGACCAAAGATAAAGGTTTTGTGGAATATGAGAAGATGGTGGAAAATAACAAAGAGGGGGTGAAAGGCTATGACATAAAGGTCCAGGCCTTGCAAACTCAAGAAGAGAAAGAAGAAGCAGTGGATGGATTAGTATCTGTGGCAGCACATGGGAGAAATACTGAGGTAGAAGTGAGGACCTTTGATTGTGCAATTGTGCATGGGATTGATAGAGAAGACAAGGAAGGAATGGATTATATTCAACCATTTTGGACTAGAGCTACCACAGAGACAAGGGTCAAACTTGGAGGATTAGATGAATCAGTTTTGGCTCTTGTGGACCATGGCTCAGAGATAAACATTATTTCTCGAAATATTTATGAGAAAAATAAATGGCCAATTGATACTAATCATGGATGGGTTATGAGGGCTGCAAATTGTAGGCGAACACAATTATTTGGAGCTTGTCCGGCAATTGCGACAAAGATTGGAGATGTGGAAGTAGAACAAAATTTTTTTGTTCAAAATGATGGTGCTTATCCCGTGATATTAGGACAACCTTACATCACTGCATCAAGAATGGAAACCAAGGTATTGAATGATGGATCTCATTATGCACGAATTCGAAGCTGTGATGGCAAGAAATCTGTACAATTCTTGACAGTGAAGTTTGAACATGAGAGGCATCGAGTTTGTCTTACAGATGGGCCTCTGCCTAATTCTTTACACTTTTCGGATTTCTGAATTGCACTCGTGGAGAATGGGGATCCACGGGTGCAGAAGGACCGAATATTTTTGAGCTCCCCAATATACATGGCATTAAAAGTAGATTTGTTGGAATGACTAAGTGTGGATTTGTGAGTTTTATGGATATAAAAGATCTGGAGTAAATAAAAAGATCATTAAAAAGATGGAGAAAAATCTAAAAAATGCAAAGGCTCTTTTAAATGGTGTATATTTCTGGAATATATGAAGAAAAGGGCATTGGAGATGATATATTGCAAGTTTTATGCAACTTGCAGATTAAAGAAGAAGAAAATAATGGTACAGATATTATGATTGAAATTCACTTGAGAGCATTGTATCAAGAAATAATAGATGCAATGAATAGCAAGGATTTATGCCAAAGTTATAAGTTGGATCTTGAGGCCATGATAAATACAAAATATAAAACAGTGGCCAAAAAGGTAAAGCCTATAGCAACTCAACTTCCATTGGATACTGATGAGCATGTCAAACAAGCAGAGAAGGAGCCAAGTTTAAGAGAAGCTAGGAAGATTGGGCACAAGTTTACTAAAGAAACATTAGCAAACTTGAAGATTGGAGGGAGAGAATTCTTGTTAGAACAAGAAGAAAAGAGGTTTCAAGAGATGCTCTCAAAACATGGAAAGGCCTTTGCCTCTTCACCAGATGAGATTGGATGTGTGCGACCAGGTTTAGTAGCACCCATGGTTATTTTTACAGTACCACATGTGCCATGGGATTTGAAGCCAATACCAGTTCGACGAGCATTACTTCCTAAATTAGTTGACTTATTGAAGGAGAAAATGCATATGGGAATACTTAAGCCTTCAATGGCTCCATATTCTAATCGTTGGTTTACTGTTCCTAAGAAGTCTGGAGCATTACGATTCATCCAAGATATGCAACCAGCTAACCAGGTTACTATTAGGAACAAAGGATCAGGACCAATTGTGGATGAAGTAGTAGAAGCGTTTGATGGACATGCCATATATTCCATTGGAGATCTGTACTCTGGTTATGATCAATTTCAATTGGCCATTGAAAGCAAAGACTTGACAACCATGAAAACTCCGTTAGGATTGGTTCGAATGTGCACATTGCCTCAAGGTGCTACAAACTCAGTGGCACATATGCAAAATGCAATGAATCAAATCTTGAGAGAGTTTGTACCAGAAAAGACTATACCCTTTGTGGATGACATTCCTATCAAAGGATGTAAAGAAGAATATAAAGACTCTATTTTGGATAATGATGGTTGCAGAGCATTTGTAAGAACGCATATTAAAGATGTTGATAAGATTTTATGCAAGATTGAAGAAGCAAATTTGACCCTTTCAATTGAGAAGTCTAAATTTGGTTTTGAAGAAATTTTGGTAGTTGGACATCTTTGTGGACGGTATGGAAGAAGGCCTAATCCTGAGAAAGTTGATGCTATTGCAAAAATGATGGCTTGTAGTAACATCACTGAAGTAAGAAGGTTTCTAGGAGCATGTGTCTTCTATCAAATATGGATACCTCATTTTGCTCACATATCAGAGCCTCTTTACAAATTATTAAGGAAGGGAATTAAATTTCATTGGAAACAAGAGCAAGATTTGGCGATGGAAGACTTGAAAGGAATTTTAAAGTCACCTCCAGTTTTAAAACAAGTTGAATATGAGAGTGGAAGACCGGTGATTGTTACAGTGGACACAAGTCCAATAGCCATAGGGTGGGCTGTTGGCCAGGATGATATAAAAGGAGATAGATTTGCTATTCGTTTTGGAGCAAGGATTCTTACAGAACGCCAGAGAGCATATCCTCAAGTGAAGAGAGAGCTTTGGGGTGCACTTACTGCTCTAACAACTGAAAGAAATTACTTGATTGGAGCAAATGTTGTGTTGGAAACTGATTGCTTACCTCTTCTTGGTATGATTGCCAATTGTTCTTCACCAGACATTGCCATGCTTCGATGGATAGCATATATCAAGTCATTGAATCCAGTTTTGGTGCACATTGCTGGAAAAATGAATCCTGTGGCGGATATGTTATCAAGGGCCAAATACTTTCATGAAGAAGAAATGATGGCTCATGAGGAGAGTGAAGACTTTTTAGAAGAAAGGTATGTATTAGCTGTTGATAGAAAAAATTTAACCAATGACATCTTGCCATTCAAAGTAGAGTTATATAAGGGGAGACTACAAGATATTGGACTCTATTTGAGCACTTTGAAGAAGCAAGAAGGATGGATGGACAAGACTTTTAAAGATATCAGACATCAATCATACGGATATCTGTTGAGAGATGGACTTCTTTGGAAGAGGGCAAAAAGAGCTGATGAATTACCTTTGAGAGTGGTGGATGATCTTGAAACCAAAATCCACGTGCTTAGAGAATTTCATGATGCCCTTTGGGCTGGTCACAGAGGAGTTTGGGCCACTTATACAAAGATTAAGGAACGATATTGGTGGAAGGGTTTATATAAGGATGTTGAAGAATTTGTAGCTTCATGTGTTGTATGTCAACTTCAATCTAAGGCCCGATACAGGGATGAACTACATCCCACTTATCCTCCTTCAATTCATTTCCAATGGATGATTGACTTAGTTGCAATGCCACCTGGAATTTGGGGAATGAAGTATCTTGTTTTGGCAAGGGAAGAGCTCTCAAACTTTGTTGAAGGAAGAGCTCTTCGAACCAAGACTACGGAAGGAATTTGCAGATTCATTCTTGAAGATATTTTTAGCAGATATGGAAGTATTGGAAGAATGAGAGCTGATAGGGATGAATTAGATGCAATTGAAGCAAGATCATTTTTTCAAAGATATGGTGTACAGCTAAGATTAACAACTGCTTACAATCCTGAAGCTAATGGCAAAATAGAGAGGGGACACCCTCCTATCATTCATGCCTTAGTTAAGGCTTGTAAAGAGAAGCCTAATCTTTGGCCTAGGCTATTGCCATTTGCATTATGGGCTGATAGAACCACCCATAGCACTGTCACTGGATATATGCCAGTAGAACTTATGCATGGACATAAGCCTATTATGCCTGGAGAAGAATCAGTTCCAACTTGGATATTTTTGTCTTGGGAAGATGATATTACAAGAGAAAGGCTATTAGAACTTCGCATTCAGCAGCTTAGAAGATTGCCTGAAGATATGCAAATAGCATTAAAAAGGCTTAAGGTTGCTAGATTGAGCAATAAAGAGAGATTTGACAAAACCCATAGAATGAGGTCTAAGAAAATTGAAGAAGGTGATTGGGTGTTGGTGTTTGACAGTTCATTAGAACATCAGCACAGCACAATGAAGAAGTTTGCACGAAGATGGTTTGGACCATATGTGGTGGTTAAAGTACATACCAATGCCACATATTCGCTGCGAGAGTTGGATGGAACTTTATTGAAGATCCCAATAGCTGGCAAAAGAATTAAAACATATAGAAGAAGGGATGGAAAGTTTCACACTAATGATCTTGAAGAATTCTTAACTCCATCATAGACCAAAGAAATACCAGCTGGTGATGAAGAGATTGAAACGAAGGATGAAGAGGATTAAACTTGGCACATACCGGAGGATGTGCAGGTTTAGAGGGGGAGCATGTCATACTGCATTTACGTGCAGTGTATAAAAATATGAAAAATCTTGTATCTATTGTTAATATATGTGTGAGTGCTAGAGGTTATTTTAGAAGATATTATAAGGAGAGGATTTATTATAGCCACTTAGTTAGTGAATTAAGATGGCTATTTGTTTTGTTCCTACCTTATTTATATCCTAGAATAGACTCTTTTGTAATTAGAAGAAAGGTAAAGGTTGTTTTACCTTTCTTGTTGACTTTTGAGGTAGAATGGACCTTATGAAGGGTAAGAAAGAAGAGCATGGGGTGAATAAGGCCCATCCAATAGGATTTGGCTGCCCATGTGAGCGTCTCATAGTCTAATATGGAAAGAAAGGGAGATATATTCCTCTTGCTAGACCAAGAGGAGAGGCAGTTTTGAGTGGTGAATTTTGGAGAGAGATAGCTCCGTGGTGATAAAAGGGTTTGTAATGAAAATTGGTGGGTGTGTTCTTCAAGTTGTGAGGATTCTAGAACCTACTTACTTGCTTGTATTGGAGTTGTGAACAAAAGGTTATGCTTGTTTTAGTAGAGTGAGGTTTGCTGCCACCCGACGAAGAGGGGCAGAAACTTCAAGCTGCCACTGCAAGTTTGATTTCGACTCTTTCTTAGTGAAATTTACAAAGAATGTGGAAAATTGTGCTAGCTTTCTATCAAGACATCTCTTGTAGCATTTGGAGTTGGAGAGCAAAAGTTGTGAGCTTGAGAGTGGGAAAGGGTTTGCTGCCACCCGACGAAGAGGGGCAGAGACTTTGTTCAACCACCCAAGTCGGACAGTCTCTTAAATCCTTTTGATATTTTAGATACTCATAGTAGCTTATGTAAGCTTTCCACAAAAACAAAAATCAATACATTTGGAGCTTTGATGAAAGTTTTATGAGCTGTGAAGTGTCAAAGAGGGCAAATTGTTGCTAGGGTTTGAAGAGTAGAATCAACTAGCTACAAAATCTGGAGTTTGAGAGGCATGCATGCGAAATTTTAGAACAAGTTAGATGATGGAGTGAGCTTTCTAAAAAGCTATTGCATGTCCAATTTGGAGAAGGGAAGTGATCACAACAAAGGCTGAAGTGAAGAGGAGCTTTGCTGCCTTTGCATTTGCTTGGAAATTTTAGCGCCTACTTCTTTTAGCCATAACTTTTAAAATGGTAAGTCATCTATTTGTGAAATTTTGATATGTTTTACAATGGATTATTGGCTTTCCATAGGCTGTAAGCACGCTTGATTCGACCTTTGGATGAATTTTTAGTGATTTATTTAGTTTCAGTTTGTTGTATAACTTGTATTCCTCATATGCGGTTGTATTTTGAGGTATACTTGAATACATACATACTTTGCTTATAATTTTTATACAAGTATATATACTTGTATTTATACAAGTATTCTATAAGTATTCTACAAGTATTATACATAATATTTGTACAAGTATTTGTACAAGTATTATACCAAGGATTTATATAAGTATTTATACAAATATTATACCAAGGATTTATACAAGTATTTATACAAGTATTTGTATAAGTATTATTCAAGTATTTATACTTTATATTTGTACAAGACTTGTACAAGTATAATATAAGTATAACTTGAAAGCTTGAAGAAATATTGTGCAAGTATAGAACATACTTGCACGGCTTCCTCTCATGTTCCCTGCTAGTTCTAGTAGCAGCTAGGAACCCGGCGTTTTCCCAAGGCGAATTCTCTCTACCCGACAGCGGATGCTCTTGAATCCAACAAGATGGTTGTTTGAAGTCTTTAAGGACTAAAATATAAAGAAATTATAAAGCAATGAGTAAGTTGATAAAAAAAAAAGGAACCTGAATAGTTTTGTAATATTGAATTGTACAACCATTGTTGTATTACATGTTGTCTTGTTCAAGAATGCACCGGGCACCTGGCTGTAGAAGGTAAAATTGTGTTTACAAATAATCAAGAAACCTTAATAGGTTTCACCCATGTATGAGGAATATAATTCTAAGTTCAATTCAAAAGTGTTTAAAGACACTCCTCTTAGTAATATCAACCAAACATATATCCCAATAGCCTTGTTTCTTTTATAATTAAGCAATTTTTTATTTTTCTTTGCAAGCCCTAATCCTAATCAATGAGCTTTGACAAGCTATAACTTTCAATCCAACCGTCCACTTACTGTGAAATTTTGCATACAAATGCTAGTATAAGCCTTTTACATGCTAAAAAAAATTTAGCCAAACCAAACTTACAGATTGCAAGAAAATGCCCAAAAACCGCACTGATGACTCTCGGCCGCCAACTTGAAAATTGATGCAGAAACTCCAGTGGTGATTTCTCCTTCTTCAACTATTAACTTCAGTCTAAACTTGGTATGTAGCTTGATCTCTAAGTCTTCTATCACTATGCCAAAGTTTACATTGATACAATTTGTAGAACTTTAGTTATCACAGAAACCCTATCCAACCTTAAATTGTCAACTTCCAAAAATCCTTTGTATCAAAGTCTAAATATCTCTTGATTGCATCGTTAGATTAATACAAAAACTTTTACACACTTAGCAAACCTAAAAATCTAAATAATATCAAATTTTGAACCATAGATGTTATACAAATTGCACAAATCACTCAAGAATGCAAGCCATCATTGTCTTATATAAAATCCAAAATACCAATACAAACTCTAAATTTGAATAGAAACTGCTAAGTCTTTCAAAACCTAATGACAACAAGCTTAATGCCCTTGGAACAAGCTTCAAGCTAGCTATCCAATCCACAAACTTGATCTGAAAAAACCCCCGTATTTTGCCCTAGGCGGCCATTTTTGTAGCTAGAGGTCTAATTTCGACCCTGTCCTACAAACGGCCAACCCCCGGGTATCAATCCAACCTATCCTAGGGATTTTATAGCCTAATCCTACCCTCAACTTAACCCTAGTATTTATCATGCTAATAATTTATCATTTTTATCATATTTTTATCATTTTATGGCCTTTCTAAGATAGTAAAAGAATTACTACAACCTAGAAGGTAAAATTATTAACTAATTCTTATCTATTAGCTATTAAGTGAAGAAAATAAACTAAGAGGCTTTCATAAAAACCTTGTTAAAATATGTGGAATTTTTGTTGAACTAAAATAACAGAATATTAATTGAAAATTTATTTTTAATCATATTTTCACCATATAATCGTGTCACAACACGACACCGCACGATCCGTACTATAATTGAACATCTTTGTTTTCTTGAATGATTGTATTCCAGGTTTTGGTGATGTGTCAATTTTGTTTCTTCAAACAATTACTAATCTTATAGCCTTCCTCACTACAATATAGGCATAGACTTTCTTCCATCTCATACTTCTTTTCTTGTGGACTAAGAGGTTTAAAACATATTGCATTAAGTTGCATATCTTTTGCTTCTAAATGTGAATTCAAAATGCTTGTCAATGTAGCAAGAGTATATTGAATTGCATATTATTTTGCTAAAGCCCATGAATAGTAATCTTGATAATATTAGAATAATCAATTATCACATTTTACGGCTTGGCTAATGGCTTCACTGAAAAATTGTGAATTTTGAAGCGGTAATAATAAAATTTTCATATTGTCTCTCAATTCCTAATAGAATTGATTCATTAAAACTTCTTTGTGCCAATTGATGTCGTATACTAGCTGCCTAAAATTGGATACATAAATTGATATAGAGTATGCCATTTATTATAATACTTAGATCTTTGCTATTGCTCAATGAGCCTTATTATGTTCTTCAAATACTTTTGCAAAAGCTTCTTTAAAAACTTCAAAGATATTTAAAATTAGTGATCTCTTCTCAAATAAGAGAGCAAATCATAATAGTGCTTGCCTTGTAAGCATAGTGCCAACCAATCCAACCCATAATTCTCCTATCAAATAAATATTAGGTTGCAGAATCGTTATCAATCAAATTTGGTTGATAAATCTTTATAACTTTGAACATATATCATCATATTTCTCCAAAAGACTAACTCAAGGCTCCTTACATTGCTAAATAAGTGGGTTTCTTTAGCACAACATAGATAGTATTACATCCTCAACTATAGAAGTTGGAAGTAGATGCAGTCTATGTTGTTATATTCCAAATGTTGCATCATTATGAAGTTTTGCAACAATTCCTTTAATCTCCACAGTCTTAGCAGATAAAGTAATAAGAGTACTTATAATGGCATCTAACTTAGACTTAAGAGATTTAGTCATACTAATGTCTTGATTTCTAGCCATTCTAAGAAAAATAAGAAATGAATCTATAAAAAAAGAATATCAGTTTAGAGAAGGATAATCTGCAATTTTTAAAATGCTTTCAAACCTTCAAAAAGAAGGATGATCCACTTTCTTAGAAGAAAGATAAAGCTCCAATATTATAATTAAAAAAATATCAATTTAGAGTAGGATAATTCATAACCTTTAAAGCATTGGTATATCTTCAAGAAGAGGGATAATATATAAGGTTTTAAGAAGAAACCAATAAAAACTTGAATTAATCAAATGAGTATTCGAACAATATCAAGAAAGGTGAATTAGAACTCTAAAAGATGCATTGTTGAAATTGAAAAACTCTTTAGTCTTGATTCCAATACATATCCCTATCTAAGAAGCTTCTTGAGCTGTTTCTACCAACTTAGAAGCTTTTTGAGCTCCTTCTACTAACTTGGAAGCTTCTCGAGCTACTTCCATTAACTATGAAGCTTCTCAAGCTACTTTCATTAACTTAGAAGCTTCTAAGATATTCTAGAAGGATCTATGAACTTCCAAAGTGTATGTTCCTAACAATTGATAGGTTAAAAATTTGGCCAATAAGTTAGCCACGTATTATACATATTGGTAGTTTTTGGAACAAGCAAATTATATGGCACATATGTAAGAAACTTGTCTTATAAATTTGACATGTGTCTTATAAATTAAACACCTATTAAAGGTCCTATAGAATGTCACTACATAACTTTTAGGTAGATAGTATATATAGAAATAAGAATGAAGCCTTCTTCACTCTTATCAATACCTTTCTTATTCTTAGTCTTATTTCAAGAGTCTCTACTCTTCTTGTCTTTGACAATAGCTATTCTACTTTAATATTATACTATCTTTGAATGATTCTTTATTCCTTCTAAGTGATATAAGAATATTTTGATACTTTGATTGTTTATATTTTATATATAATTATCATCTATAATTTAATATTTTTTATTTTTAAAAATTTTAAAATATAATAATAGAATATTTGATACAAAGAATAATAGAACTTGATACAACAATAAAAATATAGTGAAAAGAGACTTAAAATTTATATATATATTGATACTTTTAAGAAAGTATAATCTTTATTTAAAATTAGTGCTAAGATATGATTACTTGGCCATAATTAAAACTAATTGAATTTATAAAAAATTGAATCATTTAAGATTTGGCTCATTTATTATTAAAAAATAAATGAATCAAATAACATATTAATGGTATTATAATTGCCACATTTAATGAAAATCTATCATATATTTTATACATCTATTAAGGACTCAAGTATATAGAACAAGAGACTTGAATCATAAAGAGGTTTCAAAAAATAACCAACAAAGACTTGAATTATCTAAATGAATACACAAACAACACCAAGAAAGGTGAGTTAGAATTTCAAAAGATGTATTGTTAAGACTGAAGAACTCTTCAGTCTCAACTCCAATACATATCCCTATCTTGAAAGCTTCTTGAGCGACTTCTATCAAATTGAGGAGCTTTTTGAGTAGCTTCTACCAGGTTAGAAGCTTTTCAAGCTCTTTCTACCAACTTAAAAGCTTCTAAAGCTCCTTCGACTAACTATGAAGCTTCTCAAGCTACTTTCACCAACTACAAAGATTTTCAAGCTACTTTCACCAACTAGAAAGCTTCTCAAGCAACTTCTATTAATTAGAAAATCTCTAGAATGTTCTAAAAGATTTTATGGACTTCCAAAGTGTATGTCCCTAAGAGTATCTTTAATTGACTCTTATCTTGAAATTAACATCTTAAAAAGAAAGAAATTACTATCACATCTTATTGAAATAGATAATCAAAAATTTAAAATAGAGAAGGTCTTAGATTTAAGATAATGCTAAAATCAATTAAATTATCTTACACATTAGTATGAATATGATATTAGTGAATACACTTAAGAGCCATCTAAGAATCTTGTAAATGCATCAAAGCTTGTTGCTACTTTTTATCAACATCCATCAAAACCAAGGACCAATCATTGATAACAAAATGATGTAAATCAAGGAGAAATAAATTCAGGGATCAACTCCTAAAACTTCTTTGTAGCATGAAGAATAAACAACTGGTAGGTTCATCTCAAAAATTATTATTTATAAAGTTGTCAATTAAAACACTTAGATTATTTTAATTTAGACGATGTTAGAATTGTGATGAAGATTTTCAAAAAAAAAATATCATTTTTTAAGTAGATAGTGAGATACAACGTGTTTGGTACTATGATCTTAGAAGAAACTTTCAATGCTTAGTGATACTACTAGAGATGAATATTACACTTGATAGAATACAAAATGTGTTGCTTGAAGATAGTTATAAAAGCCTCAATAATGATCAAATAACATGATGACTACTTGTCTTTGTATGGGACATTATTGATAGTTAAAAGGACCTATCAACTATCTTTGTGTAGAATATAGATTAGAATTTGTTGCTAATATCATTAGACAAATCTTTAAGTTCATCAATTTATAAAGCAATTTAATTGCTCCTTGTGGAACTCATGGCTTAAAATGTGGAATGATGTAATGGAGGCCCATATAACTTAAATAAATAAAAGTAAATAGAAATAGATAGAAACATGTTGAAAAGATAATATCTTTTTAAAGAAATTTTAAGAAAGTTTTTTAAATACAAATTAGATATTTAAATGTTTATAGATATGCCATGTGGCTATTAAAACTTGTTCTATAAGTTTTTTATTTTTAGGAAGTCATGTTGAAAGCGACCTACAACTTGATTCTTGAGCCATAAGCTTTAAAATCAATTGAAAGCTTCTACAAGATCTTCTTAGTAGCTAGTATATATAGAAGCAAAATTGAGGTCACCTTCAATCTTAAATACCTTTCTTATATTTCAGTCTTGGTTCAAGACTCTCTAATCTCTTTGTATTTGGTAATATCCATTTTAATCTTTTCTATTTCTTACTATTTCTTCTTTTCCTACTTTTTTCCTTTTGTAGTGATATATGAGTATGTTGTCTAGATTTATGACCTTAATAATTATTGCAAAATTTAACAATGCTAAATTAATATAAATTAGATTTTTAATGAGCTAAAAATTTTCAAATTCAAAGCAATAAAAAAATAAATGTGGTTTTTTTAATAAAAAAGGTCTTTAAGCTAATAATTAGAACTAAGTCTAGAATCTTTAAAAGAATTTGATGTAAAAAATATTAATGACCACTTAATCATTTTATAATTGTTAAATCTATTTAATAATTATAATATATTTGAAATAATATTTTATGTAATATCTTTGATATTTTTTATTTGACAATGTATTAATTTAATTTTATATGGTAGGTTGTGATTAAAAATATATATAATAGATTAAAAAAATCTTTAAAATATTAAATACTTTTTTTTAATTATTATTTATTTTTTTATTTTTATTTTTTTCTTCTACTTCCAACTAATTATTATTGATAATGGATGTCGAAGTTAAAAAAATGTCTTATTGCTATCTTAGTTCTAAAAAAATAGTAGTCAAAATCTTATCAACTTTGTATGAATAATACTTAATTATTACTTATCTAATTTATTATTAAAGAATCTTAAAAAAAATTCACTTATTTTTTAAATTTATAATTTAAAAGGCAAAATATTTTAAATATAAGTTTTTTAAATTTAGTTTTTAATGGACTAAGAATCATTAAAAATTGAAACAAGATTCTAGCAATAATTTAAATGAAGAATGGTATATTGTTTTAGTAGTTTAAATCATCTAACTTAGAAAGAATAGTTTCTAATATTCAATAATTAAATTGATTTAAATTTTTAGTGGTTCCAAAGTTTTTTAAGTTGAATTTTTAATAAGCCAAAAATTATCAAATTTAAAGTAGTAAAGAGATGGGATAAGTAGTTTAAATGAAAGATTATCCTTAAATTAGAAGCATAGTCAAAAGTATGAACACTCTACTTTCTTTTGCTAAATGATTTCCTTAGCCATCTTAATTATATTATATAATCTATTTTATGGAATTGGTTTAGTAAAGAGTCTAGTTACATTGCAATTAGATTTATCTTAATTATTATCAGCTATCCTTGTTTATACTCAATTTAAGCATTTTTTTAAATTAATTTTTATCTTAATTTAAAATTAATTTTTGATTTTATTTATCATAGATTAAAAAATCAAAATTTTAATTTTTTAAAAATAAATTATAAAATTATAAATAAATAAAATAAATTTTAATTAACTAACATAAAAATCTATAAAAAATATTATAAACTTTTATTTTTAAATCTTAAAATTAAAATTTTTACTTAAATACAAAAGTAAATACCTAGATTAGATCATATCATCTTGAGTTAGATTTGATGTACAATTGGTTATTAGGTAGATCTTTAAGGTGATGTTGTATGTGAATTTAATATTCTTGCTTTAGCTCATGTAAAAGATTTAATTAGCATATATTAGTTATTTTACCTTCTTAAATTATTATAATTTTTTTTCAATTTTCTTACAATTTATTTGGGATTTAAAAGTACTCACAATTGTGTTTAAGTTTCTAAGACATAAAAACATCTTTTAAAAAGAAATAATAATTTTTAATCAAATTTTCTAAAACCATTAGAAAGTTTATTGTAGACTTTAAGAATAACAATATCTTTTAATATACTTAAATAAAATCTACTACAAATTGTAGAGACAACAAGATTTGTTGAATTTATAACTTAAAGATGTGATATTTTTTAATTTAAAACTATCATAAGTTTAGTATGATATTTTAAAATTAAAAGTATTACAAATAATACTATTTTTAAAATTTTAAAATAAGAGAATTTAGACATAGCATTTGCAAAGGCTTGTATTTTTCTTAGAAAATATAGAATATTGCATATAAATTGTAACAAAGACATATTTTAATGAATCCAACAACTCAAGCCACATTTTGATATGAGATATTCAAGATTCTTGTATGGTCAAATATGTAATATACACCCATATATATATATATATATATATTATCATATAAAAATTATTAAAATAATCAGTAGTTCACTATTTATCAGAATTTGTTTAACATGCTATGCCTATATATATTGCAAAAAATAGCTAAAATGTAAGTTTGGATTTTAAAAAGACAACCCAAATCCCATAAAATTTCAGAATCTCACTAATCTGTATGTATCTGTTCCTATCTTTGAAAGCAAAAACGCATGCAACCTAAACTTCCAATAACCCCACACTACCCAACACACTTCACTAAACAGATAGATCCTTGCAATTTCAATATTAAAAACAAAAAGAACCAAAAAAAAAAAAAAAAAAAAACAGAGTAAAATTTAAACTAAACTGAACCGTAACTTTCGTGATTCCAATCTCCATAATTCAATCGTGTCAAGTCCCGACATTGAGAGGGAATCCGAACCAGCCACTCATCCATGACAAACACTTCACAGAGCTACCTCCCTTCAGTCACACAGAGACAACCTGCGAGACCCGGAGAGGACCCCGGGGACAGATGCCCGGGCTCGGGGGCGCGGAGGGAGGTACCCGGCAGGGGATGGTGGGGGGGGGGCCAGCTTTGAGAAAGGCTTCGCCACTCTTGCGTGCATTTCTGTGCTGGCTTCACGTGGACGCAGGGTTCGTCCAGCAATTGCAGCAGCACAGCAGACCTCGCGACGCATCTGTGTGGTGGTGTGCTGCGCTGATCGCATCACCACCACTCCACCATCTCCGCACCACGCACCTCCCCCTCCCCCCCTTGCCTTGGATCGCCTCCTCCCTGCCACTGTCCACGCAGGGGCGACGCGTACCACCCACCCACGCAGGCTCGGGAATTGAGACGCAGCGTTGCGAGTCGGGGCGGAGCATGGGCGACGAGTTTGGGTTGGTGGCGGAGTTGCGTGCACCAATTGTGGTTCTGTGGGGTGCTTTGGCGTGATCCGCGGCGGTTGGCGTCGACGGAAGAGGTGCGAGCATTGGGCGATGGTTGTCATGACGCGCTCGATCGGGTTGTGGTGGTGAGTGGCCGTGGTCGTCTGGTTTCCTCTCTTTTGTTTTGTGTTGTTTTTTTTGCTTTCTCTTACCCACCCTCTACTTCCCGCCGTATCGATCTGTTCCGATGCCCTTTGGTCGGTTCCATGTACGAGACGATGCGCGGAAGGAGGCCGTGCAGTCGCGTGGGGGCGGAGCATTTCCATGGTGCTGGAAGGGTGGGATTTGTGGAGGCGTTGGGCGTGCGATTGGGCTGTTCGTGGGCGTTTCGGTTTGGTGCATTGGTGCGGTGGCGGAGGACGGCGATGGTTGGTGTGATATGATGGCAGTGGCGTGTGCAATTGGTCGGTTTCGGGAAGGAGAGCGAGGGTGGTGAATCGGTGTCAGGGAGCGTGTGATGCGACGACGACAGAACGGAGGTTGAGGGCAGTCGGCCTGCAGGACAAGCGTGCTGGAGGGATTTTGTGTGCGAGCTTGGCGCGTAACGTGTTGATGGTCGCTGGTGTGAGGTGTAGGACACGCCGATCGGGGCGCATGCGGTGGGGAATTGGTGGAGATGCCATGGATGGTTGAGAGGAGAGACACAACCGTCCAGTGAGAGGATAGGAGGGGGCATGAGAGATGCAGGGTTGGTGGAAGGGATGACGAGAGAATGCGAGAGGTGGGCATGGTGCCGGTTTGCGGGTTGAAATTAGGGTTGGGTGCGGAGCGGATTGGTGTGGATGTAGAGCTTGCGTGCCGATGTGCGTGGAGAATCCGAGATGGTGATGATCGTCCAGCAGGGGAGATGGAGTTTGAGTGGCTCGTCACCTCTAGGGTGTTCAGCGGAGGCATTTCGGGGTCCGCGGTAGCGTAGGCGCACGAGCTACGCGTGGCGTGGGAAACGAGTTGCGGTAGCACCCGGTTGTGATGGTCCTGGTCTTTTTGTGTGCGTCGCGGTGGGGATCGCTAGGCTGTCGTGCGCATGTTTACACCTGGACTGCAATTGCAATCACAGGCGAGGCTTGTGGTGGCGAAGGACATCGGTTGATTTAGGGTTGGGCGTATGAGTTGGAGGGGATCGGGCGCGTGAAGTCTGGTCGTGGTTTGGAACGCGTGATGAGTGGTCCGTGTTGTGTGCGTGTGCGTGTGCGTGCGGTTGTGCGCGCGAGTGTGGGGGCGGGTTCTCACCTGGGTGGTGGTTGGAGTGAAGGAATGCAGAGATGTGTGAGAAGGAAGTGATGCGGAGGTGCGTGAGAATGACGAGGGCTTCGTAGCGACCGCAATGCGTTGGAGGTGTGAACGCAAGGTGGGTCAGGGTTGAAACGCGTGCATGAACGGAGGGGAGTGAATTGGGTGCAGGAGTTGATGAGATGCATGAGAATGTTGGTGCAACGGGCGATTGAAGTGGTGTGTCGCTTTGAGGGGTGGTGGTTGTAGCTGGGCGGCATGCGTAGGGGGTGTTTAGTGCATGGCAGTGTGCGGAGGATGTTACGAAGGTGTTGATTTGGCGTGCACGGTGTTGGGCGTGGTAGAATGTGGGTGGTGCGTGGGTGCCGTGGTGGTAAGCGACTGTGATCGATGTTGTGATGATAGGAGTGGAGGTTTTGTGGGGGACGTGTTGAGCGGAGAGTCGGGGATGATGTGAATGGAGCGGTGGGGCAGTGACGGTTGGAGGGGTGGAGTACGCGAGGATGTGTTGGATAGAACGAATGGGTCGTGAGGGAGCGTGCATGGGGGGGTCGTGTGCAGATGTGTGGGTTGGGTTATATGCGTGGTGTGATGGAGTGTTTCGGCACACAGGGTTGGGTGTGATGTGAACGCTTCCGGTGAGTGGGGAGCTGGACGAGATGGTGATGGGGAGCACAGTCTGATTGAGTGCGTTGTTGAGCGCAGGGAAGGACATGACTCGGAGGGCGGAATGTAGGATGGGGCGTACGGCAGTCGGCATGTGAGCAGGACGATGTTGTGGAGCGGACGAGGACTGATGGTTTGTACTGCGGCATAGCACTGCGCACGATCGGATTGGAGATAGTTGTGGCGGAGTGGCGTGGGAGGATTGGTGGGGCGCACATCGACCATGGCTCAGGACAATTGGAAGCAGGAGAAAGAGGAGACGAACTGCCAAGCCCCGGACGCACCAATAATGTGCACGAACAACTGTGGGTTTTTCGGGAGCGCCGTGACGCTGGGAATGTGTTCGAAGTGCTACAGAGACTTCGTGCTGACACAAGCGAAGAGCTCTTCTGGCAAGGGCGGTGAGAAAGGCGACACGTCGTGCGCAGCTCAGAAGGTAGCGGTGGGACAAAGAGGGGTGGAGAGGACGCAGGGTGAGAGCGTGTACTTGGGAGGTCACGTAGGTGGTGGGCAAACAGAAGGAGGAGGGACGTCGTCGGGAAGCGGGGCATCCGCGTCAGGTGGGGACGCGTGCAGGCCACAGGCTCACCGGTGCTTTTCGTGCAAGAAGCGGGTAGGGCTGACGGGCTTCAAGTGTCGATGTGGGAACACGTTCTGTTCGTTGCATCGATACTCGGACAAACATAGCTGCACGTTCGATTACAAGACGGCGGGACGAGACGCGATAGCGAAGGCGAACCCCGTGGTGAAAGCCGACAAGGTGGACAAGATCTGACGGGTGGAGGGCGAGAAGGGAGGACGGTGGTAGTGAATTGCTAGGGCGAGGCGTGGAGCGGGTAGGGCGAGGGAGTATATTTGTGGGTGTCATGGAGACGGAGCGGGTGCAGGGGGTAGGAGAGTAGCTATAGGTGGCATGAACGTCCGATCCGGCTCGGAGCACGAGCAAGAGTGGGAGGGTGTGATGCTTACGTAGGATAAGGTAGAAGTTTTGGTGGGCTTGTACAACATGAGCACCGGGTGTGCTGGGGTTGTGTTCCTTCGGGTGACGCGAGATATGTAGCACGGGTGGTCGGGTTTGGGAAGGGTGGCTTGCAAGGTGTTGACGTGCGGGGGGAGGAGGAAGTAGAAGAATGTATCCTGGTATGTGGCGGCATGATATGGACGTCCGTGTGTTGTATATATATGCAGTGAAAAGGTGCTGCAGATTTCAGCGTTCTGTGTTTGTTTGTGTTTGCGTTGGATTTGCTTATCGTTTGATTGATAGGAAAATTGGTCTGATCTAGTTGCTCCTACGATTGGGTGTAATCAGTGCGGACGACGGCGTCGTCAGTCACGCTGCATTGCCCTTTTGCGAGTGATAGAGCAGTTTTGGTATGGATTTATAGTGTGGTTGTGCTTCATGGTTTGCTTTTGAGTATAAGTTATAGTCCTTTTGTGTTGTTGGTCCCTCTGTTATGGTGTTGGCGTTTTTGCATTAGTACCAGGTTCTTTGTATTTTGGTTTTTTTTTGTTGGAATTGCATGCATCAAAGTAAAGCTCCCTAGGTTTATATTTTGCTTCTGGGTATTATTTTTAAGATGCGGTGATAGTTTTTGTGTGGATTTGTGTTAGCTCTGAGTTCTTTTGAGTGGCGTAATGCGAATGAGTGAACCGAATGTATTTTGCTTGTTGGGTCTTAGTATGTTTTTCTAGTGCGTATGTGATTGTTCAAGACCTAACTCTCTGTGGAGATTACTTTAAGTACCATTATTACCTGGTGGAATTAGCTATGGATTGGTTTACATTTTCATGCGTACGAATCTAAAGCTTGGGTAAGGTGGGAATTGAGCTTTGCTTGTACACAGTGGATGTAAAATTGCTTATGGAGTGGTAATTATCAGTTCCTAGGTAGGAACCCAGTGCAACTCTCAATTAATACTTTACGGGTTTGCTCACCTGTTCAGCAGTGGACAAGCGTGGGAAAACTTAGTATCTTAATTGCTGACAAGGTGCTTATTGGTCAGGACTGAGTATTTGTTAAATATCAAATCATCAGAGGTATCTGCGAAGGCTTGCCAAGTTTAGCTTGTACAATATTTTGATCTAGTTTGGAATAGACAGCTTCTGATACAAACGTCGAGTAGTAACTAGATTAAATGGTGCAGGGTCAGTTTGAGTCTCTCTTGGATTTGAAAGCCTTTACCGATTGTTCTCATGGAGCTTTCCCTTTGCGGTTGAATTTATTAGACTCACGTTTTTAAAATTTTATGCACATTCATTAGTTCTTAGTGTATATCATTTTTTTTCCTTTTCTGTATATTAACCTTCCGATTGTTCTATTTTAGTAATAGTATTATTCGAAGATTTTTTTGAAAAACATAATGACTCCTAAAAATCATTCAATTTATTCTTTCTTTGATGTTCTTTCTGTAATACCAATTTAAAATATTAGCACACAATTTGGCCATGAATTGTATTGCATGTCAAAAAAACAAATTGTAGATTAGTAACTAGATGAATATCTGTAGAAAGTAAATGACTATCATTATGAAAAATACTTCATGACATTACAATAGATCTTGTGCATAATTGATAAATGTTGTATTTCATGGTATCTTCTACTTTCTCTTAAAATAGCTTTGTACTCTGCACAACATGGGCAACAAACCCATACAAACCAATATTATGGTTATAATCTTTAGATATGTAACCACTCAAAATGGAAACCAATTTTATCGTTTTGAAGCAACAAAAACGTTATGCATGTAATCAAATTATTTATACACTATCTTAAATATTTTAATATATTATTATACAACTTTTAATTGCTTCCATAGGTAAATTTTGAAGACGGAATTTGAGGTCAACTCACAGACTGGGCGTCAACGTGAACGCTGTGCCCTGCTAATATGGCAAAAGTGAATCATGGGAACGGAACAGAAACGATACGGGAACAGAATGGGAACATTAAGGGAACGTTGAGCAGATTGATGGCCCCACTGTTGTGCACGTACACCAGTACTTGTTCCCAATCATGGATCTTAACAATGCAGGAGTGAAAAGGTAGTAAGCAACATGCACACCCTCCTCATTATTGCCATGGAAGGTGGGGGTCCAAAAAGTAAACTTCACTACTACTCCTCAACTTTGACTTTTTCATAAGTTTCACAGCCAACCAAAATGGGAACACTGAATTAAAACATGTTAACTCTCTAGTGTAAAAGTGCTTTCACTAGAATGTCTCCATGTTTCATTTTAATATATGTAAGAGTTGTAAAACAAGGTGCATAATAAAAATATAGAAAGATAGTTGTCTGTGGTGATAATTTAGTGGTCTAATTACATGGTTCCTATTGTGGATGGACATTGTTTTTTTTAATAAGATGTTGTCTCCAATTAAAATTAGACTTCAAACATTAAATTTCTTCTTATTGGAATAATATTGTGCAATATGATTTTGACTTATTACAGTATACACATAACTTGTTCAATTATCATCTTTGTTGTTCTTCTAATTTTAATAAGCTAAATAATATTATATCAATTTACATTAGATCATCTTTGTCAAGGACATAAGAATATAGAATAAGAAACTTGAACTAGAACAAGGTTTCTAAAAGAAACCAATAAGAACTTGAATTAACCAAATGAATACATGAATAACACCAAGAAAGATGAACTAGAATTCTAAGAGATGTGTTGTCAAGACTGAAAAACTCTTTAGCCTTGACCCCAATATATACTTCTGTCTAGGATGCTTTTTGAGCGGCTTCAATCAAACTAAGAAGCTTCTCAAGCAGCTTCTATCAATTGGGAAGCTTTTTGAGTTTATTCCACTAACTGAGAAGCTTCTTGAGTTTCTTCCATTAACTAGGAAACTTCTCAAGCTACATTTACCAACTAAGAAGCTTCTCAATCAACTTTCACTAACTCAAAAAGCTTCTAGAATGTTTTAAAAGGTTTTGTAAACCTCCAAAGTGTATGTCTCAAACATCACCCCTTTTTCTAGCAATAAGTTCTAAGAGGAGCTTAATCTTATTACATATATAAGAAATCAAGAATACATTATATTACTGAAGCTATATATTTTATTCTCCATTCTTGAGCAATGGATTCCATTGGTCCTCAAAGAAATCGCCTATGGCCATGAGCTAGTACCTCCATTGTTGAAATATCCCATTCAAGGATATGAGCTGCATTGGGGCCTTCAAAACATCTTCCAAATAAGATCTTAGGATTAAAAAGATTTTTCTTTCCAAGCTCAAGCAATATCACTAAAGCTCGAGCATTAGAATCGAGACTTGCATAGTTGAATCTTGCTCCTAATAGTTCCAACCAAGGTCAAACTTGGCATTGAAATGTATTATCTTCACTTTGTTCAATTGAAGGCTATAAAAATTACACTTCTTCATTTGAAGCTTCTATAACAAACAAATCTTCTGAATCTTATTCTTTCAATATTTGAAGGTGTCAGGGATACAAAATAGTAAGTTAGTAAAGAAACAAGAAAAAAATTACAAAACTAGAATAATTCTAAGAACAAAAAATTAGATGGACAAGAACAAAGAATTAGATTATTGATAAGAATAAGAGACTAGATTGATATCAAGAAATAAAGCATCACTTTGGATTACTCTAAGACTTGTATTGGCAAGACTAAGATGCACCTCGGTCTTACGTCTTATTTATACTATAAGGCCTATATCCTATTGAACCTTTTAAAAACATCTTAGAAGATTTTAAAAAACTAAGGCAAGTTCAAGAAGACTAAAGAAGATTTTAAAAGATTTTAGAAGACTACAAGAGGTTTTAGAAGATTGAAGAAGGTTCTAAAAGATTCTAGAAGACTATAGAAGATTTTTAGAAGATTTTGAAAGATTCTAAAAAACTATGGAAGATTCTAAAAGACTACGGAAGATTTTAGAAGACTACGGAAAGTTCTAGAATGTAATGACTAAAAATATATCTGTGACATCACTTTCTCTTCTAGCAACAAGTTCCACAAGGAGCCGAAGTGATTTGATAATCAAATTATATGCAAGAAATTAAGAATTTAACGAAGTAGAAAAATAACATATTCCATCTTTTGTTTATTGATTACCAGTTCAACAAGATCCTTGAAGTAGCATTGATGACCTCTAGATATAACCTCTGTTGTACCAATGTCCCATTTAAGCATCTACTCTTCATTGTAACTTTCAAAACATCCTCCAAATATAATTTTTAGTCCACTTAGAGTCATCCTTCCTGTCAGGGATGCAAGATAGCAAGTTAGCAAAGAACTAAAGGGAAGAATTCAAAAATAGAATAACTTCAAGAACAAAAAATTGGATGGACAAGTACAAGAACTAGATCAAGAATAAGAAAATGGATTAATATCAAGAACAAGGCAATAGTCTAGATTACTCCAAGACTTATGTTGGCAAGACTGAGGTGCTCCTTAGTCTTGCCTCTTATTTATACTATGAGGCCTTATGTCCTATTAGATCTTCTAAGAATATCTTAAAATATGTTAGAAGCCTGAGGAAGATTCTAGAAGACTCTAAAAAATCTACGGGAGGTCTTCGAAGGTTGAGGAGGATTCTAGAAGATTTTAGAAAGCTATAGAAGATTCTAGAAAGCTATAGAAGATTCTAAAAGATTACAAAAAGTTCTAGTAGTGGCTTAAAGTATGTTTGTGATATCACCTTTCCTTCTAGCGACGAGTTTCACAAGAAGTCGAAGCAATTTGATGATCAAATCACATGCATAAAAATTCTAGAATTCGTTGGAGTAGATAAGCAACATATTCTGTCTTTTATTTGTTGATTATCGGTTCAACAAGACCCTTGAGATGGTATTGATGACCTCCAAATATAACATCTGTTGGAATCACCCTTCTAACTTTGAAGAATATTATCAAAGCTCGGGCATTTGAATCGAGATTTTTGTGATGAGGCCGTATCTCTAAAGACTCCAAGCGTGACCTTACTTGATATTGGAATATTCCTTCTTCATATTGTCTATGTTCTTCAAACCTAGTAGATTGTGAAAGTTGCAATGATTTTCCAATTGCTTGTATGGCAAAAGAGTCTTCTGGCTCTTGTTCCTGCAATTCCCTTGAAACATAAAGATTTGATATGATAACTAATAAGCTTCTAATAAGATCTATTCTATCTTAAAAAATACAAGTGTGGATCTTGGTGTGGCTCTCTCCTTTTTATATTGGTCTTTTGTTGTTAATAGGAAGCGTTATTTAAAAGCCAAGAGATGTTACTGTCCACGAAATCTTCAATGACCATTGAATCTAGGTTTTTTAGGATATTGTTGATGGAATTGGTGAACCTTCTTAGATGCATTTTTAAGATTATGTGAGGGTTCCCATGTTCTTTCACTAACTCCATAGCCCTTTCAATGGATGAAGTATTCCAATCATCCATATCTTATACATGAATCTAATATTTCATCGACCTTGTATTCAATCTCTTGATTGATTTCAACTGGAGCTAGTGGTGGAATAGTTCTTCTAGCAATATTTGATTTACAATACGTTTCTAAAAGCAAGATATGAAAGATTGGATGAATGTACATGCTACTTGGTATTTTGAGATGGAAACTTATTGGATTTACTTGATGCAGAATTATAAAAGGTCCAAGTCTTTGATAGTCTGATTTTTGTGATGGTCAATTTGTTTGTATATTTCATCAAAGTAACCAGACATGATCTCTTACTTTGAAATTTGGTTGATTCTTTTGATGAATATTTGCATAGTCTTTATGTCAATCTTGGGCTATTTATAATTGGAATTTCAATTCTTCATAGATGGTTTTTAAATAGGTAGCTTGACTTTCTGCAGCACAGCTTCCCACATCTTCAATTTGGAATGGATCTACTCTAAGGTGGTATATATAGTTTGAGAAGAATAGAATTTGTTTTGTTGAAGAATATTTGGAGTTATTGTATGCAACCTCAGCCAATGGTAGAAAGTCCATGTAATCATCTTGTTGGTAATTTATACTACAACAAAGATATTGTTCTAAGATCTGATTCACTCGTTCTGTTTGACTGTCAGTTTGAAGATGATGAGCGGATGAGAGGTTGATCTTGACCTTTAATAGTCAAAATAGTCCTCTCTAAAAGTTTGATATAAATTACGGTCCTCGATCTGAAACAATATCAATTGGAAGGCCATATATTTGATAAATATTATCAATAAAAAGCTTGATTGTTTTCTCTCCAAAAATAGTCTTGTTGCACGGGATAAAGTGTGCCATCTTGGTAAGACGGTCTACCACCATAAAAATTGAATCTTTTCCATTCCAAATTGGGAGGTCTATAATGAAGTCCATAGATAACGATTGTCATGGGCCCTAAAGAATTGGAAGGGGTTGCAGAAGTCCATATGATTGGTGTCTTGGGATCTTTATTTGCGCACAAATTTTGTATGATTGGATGAATTCTTTCACCAATTTCCACATTTGAGGCCACCAATAGTCTCTTGATATCAATTCCAAGGTCTCTTTGAAGCTAAAGTGTCTAGCTATTGGAAGGTCATGTCGAGCTTAAAGAATTTGAAGTCTTGTAAGTCCTGGAGGAACATATAGGAGATTCTTGAAATATAACAATCCATCTTTCAATTTGAAATTATTATTTTTTTCCACATGTGCATTTTTAAACGTTGTTGGATGCTCTTTATAAATGGATCTCTCTTCATTACTTTCTGGATTTTTGTCTTGAGAGTTGTATATGTATAGGTAGATATCATCAATGTCTTTAACTGCAAATTGGACGGCTTGAATATAATTGATTTTTGTTGATCCAATATAATATCTCCTATTCTTAGTGCAAGATATGATCGTCGAGAAAGGGCATCTAATTTTCCTTGAAGTTTTTTCAGACGATATATAATTACAAAATCAAATCAAGATAATGACATACTCCATTGTACTTGTTGACAATTTAGAACTCGAGCGCTCATAAAATATTCCAAATTTTTGTGGTCGATATATACTATGATCTTGTGTTGAGCCCCTTCCAACAAATGGCGCCATTCTTCAAAAGTATCAATAATTGCCAATAATTCTTTGTAATGGATCTTGTAATTAATCTCTACAGCTGAAGATTTTTGAGAGCGGAATGCTACTGGATGTAGTTGACCATCATCACCAATTTGAGAGAGTATAGATTCTAATGCAAAATCTGAGGCATCCATTTCAAGAATGAATGGTTTTGTTGCATCTGCATGGACAAGTATAAGAGCAAAAGTGAAAGATTCTTTTAGCTTCTTGAATGCTTCTTTAGCCTTATCATTCCAAATAAATTTGTCCTTGCTTGTGAATTGCATTAATGGAGCCACAATCTTGGAATAATCTTTGATGAAGATTTTATAGAAATTTATAAATCCAAAGAAATATTATACATCTCTAATTGATGACGGTTGTTTCCACTCCATAATAATTTGTATCTTCTTTGGATTCATAGAAATTCTATTTTTTGAAGCAATTTATCCCAAAAATTTGACTGATTGTTGGTGAAAAGAGCATTTTTCCAATTTGGCATACAATCCACTTTCTTGTAATTTCTCTAATATCTTTTGTACATGGTATTCATGCTCTTTTTCATTCTTAGAAAATATCAAGATATCGTCCAAGTAGATGACTACAGAGTCATATAAATATTCTTATAAGATATCATTCATCATATATTGAAAGATATATTTGTAAGTCCAAAAGGCATAACATTGTACTCAAAATGTCCATACCTTGTGCGGAATGCTATCTTCCATTGATCTCCTTCTTTAATCTTGACTAGGTTGTAGGTGCCTCTCAAATCAATCTTTATAAAAATCTTTGCTTGTCCTAATTGTTCCAATAATCTTGAGATTAATGGTAATAGATAGTAATTTTTTATAGTTACCTTGTTCAGACCTCGATAGTCAACACACATACGTAAGGAACCATCTTTCTTTTTTACAAATATTATAGCAGTTGCAGCAAATGATTTTGAATATCAAATAAAATTCTTGGCTAGGTTTTCATCAATATATTCTCTCAAGGTTATAAGCTCTGTTTGTCACAGATTGTAAAATGGACCAAATGGGAGTTGAGCTCCATCTTGTAATTCGATTGTACAATTATAAGGACGATATTTGGGTAATATGTCTGCGTTTTTTTTTTTCAAATACGTCTTCCAGCTCGTGATATTAACTAGGAATATCTTGCTTTAGTTGCTCCGTTGGGTCTTTCATTGGGATTGCATACAATGCAAATGCATCTTATTTTTTTGCTACTTGCATAAATGCTTTAGCTTTAAGGAATAGAGTAGTATCTTGTTTCTTCTTTTGAAGTATGGATCTTGAGGAAATTTTCCACATACTCCAATCAATATCAAGATTATGTAGCTCAAACCAAAGGAGTCCAATAACAATAGGCTTTGTAGGACATTTAATGATATTGAAAACAATTTGTGATACTTGATCTCCTAGTATCACTTCCAACAGTTGGATTTCTTCAACAATATCTCCTGATACAAGATTTCATCCATCAATGACTTCAACGAGTGTAGGATGGCTCTTCTTTACAAGTAGTAGATTGTGCTTTGTTGCAAAATTCTTATCCATAAAGCATGCTGAGGCTCTAGTATCTAAAAGGATTTTAATAGAAATTTCTTATTTCAAGATTTTTATATATATAGGAAGTATAAAACAAGATGTTGGATCCGGAGGTAAAAAGAGACCTTTTTTTGGTGCTTTAGATCTGGGGGTGTCTAACTACAAGGTCCCTACTATAGCTAGACATCTTTATTTTTTGATCTTTCTAATTCACGTATTATACCTTGTATCTTGAATTTTGTAGACTTATTTGGACAATTTACTGCCTTGTGATTGGATCTTCCTCAACATAGGCATAAATTCTCTTGCCAATTCTAATCTTTTACGCTAGTATTAATGGCTTGAATTGAGTCGCATCAATGTGCATAGGTTCAAGATATGTTAATGGCTTTTCCAATACTCTTGAAGATATAGCAGTCGTATTTTGATAGATATTGCTAAAAATTGATCGCCTTTCTTGTTGCAGTTCAAATAGCTGATTGTCATAAGTAATAGCTTGAGCTATGAGTTCCTCTAAGCTTTCAACTCTTGACATTGTGATGAATAAATTCTTTACATTATCCTTTAGTCCATAACAAAATTGAGTCATAAAAGCCTTATTATTTCAATCAAGATCACAAGTAAGTTGTTGAAATTCTACGATATAAATTTTAGCTGAACATTGTCCTTATCATAGATTTTGGATCTTCTTCTCTGCCACCCTCTTTTGATCACTATTTCCAAATGCATTTCTTCTTGTACCATATCCAATAGGGCTTGAAGATCTGCAAGTATTGCCACTCTATTCTTTGTTTGTGAGGATGCACCTCCAGTAACTTAATCTACTTCTATCTTAAAAAAGAAAAAATCCATAAGCCATTAATATTTTTAATATAAAAAATAATAATTTTAGACAATTAATTTAGAGGAAGATAATCCGCAACCTTTAAAATATAACTTAAGAAAAGGATAATCCATTCTTTCCAAAGAAAAATCAACTACAACAAATAAGCATATCAATCTAAAGGGGGGTAGTCCGCACTCCTCTAGAACACAATAGTATCTTGAAGAGGGGTAATCCACTCTCTATCAAAAGATTTAAACTCTGATATGATTATATAAGTTAGTCTTGCCAAACTGCTAGGAATACAAGATTGCATGTTAGCAAAGAACTAAGAGGAAGAATTCATAATCAGAATAACTTCAAGAACAAAAAATTGGATGGATAAGAATAAGAACTATATGAAGAATAAGAAATTAGATAAATATCAAGAATAAAGCAACACTCTGGGTTACTCCAAGACTTGTGTTGGCAAGACTGAGGTGCTCCTTAATCTTGTCTCTTATTTATCATGTAGAAGCCAAGAGATGTTGGTGTCTACAAAATCTTCAATGGTGATTGAATCTAGATTCTAAGATATTATTGATGGAATTTAAGAACTTTCTTAGGTGCAATTGTAAGGTTATTTGAAGGTTTCTACATTCTTTGTTAATTTCATAATCTTTCTAATGAATAAAATATTCCAATTGTCCATATCTAATACAAAAATTTAATATTTTATCTATTTCGTATTCTAGCCCTTGATTGACTTCAGTTGGAATTGGTGGTAAAAGAATTCTTCTAACAATACTTGATTTATAATAGGTTTATAGAAGCAAGATATAGAAGACTAGATGAATACGTATGCTATTTGGTAGTTCAAGACAGAAATTTACTAGATATATTTAATATAGAATTATAAATGGTCCAAGTCTTTGATAGTCTAATTTCTCTGATAGTCGATTTGTTTGTATATTTTGTTGGAGTAGCCAGACATAATCTCTTATCTTGAACTTTGGTTAGTTCTTATGATGAATGTCTGCATAGTCTTTATATTGGTCTTGAGCCATTTGTAGTTGGAATTTTAATTCTTCATGGATGATTTTAAATAAGTAGCTTGATTTTTTACAGCAGGGCTTTCCACATCTTTAATTTGGAATGGATTTTTTTTAAAGTGGTATCCACAGTTTGAAAAGAATAGAGTCTGTTTCATCAAAGAATGTTTGGAGTTATTATATACAAACTTGGCTAATGGTAGGAGGTCCATCCAATCATCTTATTGATAATTTATACTGCAACAAAGATATTGTTCCAAGATCTGATTCACTTGTTCTATTTGACCATTGATCTAAGGATGATAAGTTGATGAAAGATTGATCTTGACCTTCAAAAGTTGAAATAGTCCTCTCCAAAAATTTTATACAAATTGTGGTTCTTGGTCCAAAATAATGTCATTTGGAAGGCCATATATTCAGTAAATATTATCAATAAAAAACTTGGCCATTTTTTTTCCAAAAATAGCCTTGTTGTATAAAATGAAATGTACCATTTTAATAAGACGGTCTACCACCACAAAAATTGAATCTTTTCCATCCAAAATCAAGAGGTTTGTAATGAAGTCTATGGATAATAATTGCCATGGGTCCTTAGAAATTGGAAGTGGCTCGAAAAGTCTATATGGTTGGTATCTTGGGACCTTTGCTCGGGCATAAATTTCACATGATTGGATCAAGTCTTTTACCAATTTTCACATTTGAGGCCACTAATAGTCTTTTGATATTCATCCAAAATCTTGTTGAAGCTAAAATATCTAACTATTAGAAGGTCATATTGTGCTTGAAGAAATTGAAGTCTTGTAGGGCTTGGAGGAATATACAAGAGATCCTTGAAATATAACAATCCGTCTTCAAACTTGAAATTATTGTTTTCTTCCACATGTGTATTTTTTAGACATTGTCGTGTAATGACACGACCATTAGATAAAAGAGAAAGGGAATATTTATAAAATATAGGAGCTCAAATAGAAATATTTGAGCAAATTATCTAAGAATTATAAATAATAGAGAAGAAAGTAGAAAAAAGTTAAAAGGCTAATACTGCCTTTTTATAAGAGAGACTTTTACTTACTTTGTAGGATTATAAATAAGATAAAATAAAATAAATTAGAAAAATAAATAATATAGATATCCTTAGAAAAGAATTAAGGTGATGTTTTAGAAATTTTTATCTTAAAAAACTTAGAATTGATACCCGAAGAGGACTAGTTATGTGCCTGGGTTGGAATCAGACTCTAAGGTACAAAACTATGTACCTACAGCGTGTTAAGGGGCTTTTGGGAGATCAGATAGTTAAGTGAGAGAATTGACTTGAGGATTCTTGTTTGAGTATTGATTTGGAATAATTTGAGTTTGTAACAACTTTGTAAGGGCTTTGCAAAGTTAGGATTGATTTGGTGACTTTGATTTTTGTGAAATATATTGGAGTTTACATTTTTGAGCATTTTATAAGATTAGTTATAGATCTATAAGTGAAATTTTATAAATTAGTGCATACAATTGTGTTTGTAATGTGCTATGAATTTGAAATTGATCTAATAGTTCAATCAAAGATTATTGAAGTCTATGTGGGTTGGAATCTCAAAAATTGGAAATTGAGGGTCATTTAAATTTTCTAAGATTTTTAGCAATCTACTAATTGGATTGGAGTGAAATTTATGTGTATATATAGAAGATTTAATTTTCTACATACATGTGAAATTTAGAAGCAATTGAATGGTATAAAAAAGAAATATTGGTACTAGATGATTGGTATTAAGGTTAGAGAAGGAGGCCAGCCGACACTTGATTGAACTTTAGGATTGATTTTTTTGTTGGTAAGTTTGATCTTCTTCAAATTTTTTGTGCTTGTTGGCAACTTAGTTTTTAAAAGGTATATAAATTTTTAAGCAAGATCAATGGTTTAATCAATAGATATTGAGATTCTAAATTGCTTTAGGATTGAAATAAATTGGTTAGGTTACAATTAGGATTTTATTTAGGATTTGATTAGGATTTGGTTAGGATTTTAATAGGATTTGACTTAAAGTTTAATCAAGGTTGATTAGGATTATTTAGAATTTGATTAAGATTTAATAAAAATTTGATCAAGATTGATTAGAGTTTAATTAGAATTTAATTAAAATTTGACCAAAGTATTTAGGATTTGGTTAGGATTTAATTAGGATTTGATCAAGGTTTTTTTAAAGATTGATTAGAGAGATTAAGACTTATAATTGTTATTTTCTTTTATTTTGTATAGCCAGGTGTCCGAAGCATTTCCAAGCAAGATTTCACAATATACAATAATGTTGCTAAATACTCTCTACAAATGGATTTGTTTTCATTGCTCTTTGGATTTGAGTCTAGAGAGCTGTATTTATATAGATAGATATTATCAATGTCTTCAATTGCAAATTAAATGGCTTCAAGATGACTGATTTTTGTTGATCCAATACAATATCTCTTATTCTTGGTATAAGAGTTGTAGTAGAAGAGGGTAGGGCATGAAAATCGAGAAAGGGCATTTAATTTTCTTTGAAGTTTTCTTAAGCAATATATAATCACAAAATCAAATTGAGATAATGACATGCTCCATTGTGCTTATCGGCAATTCAAAATTCAAACACTTATAAAATACTCCAAGTTTTTGTGGTCAGTATATACCATAATCTTGTGTTGGGCTTCCTTTAACAAATGGTGCCACTCTTCAAAAGCATCAACAATTGCCAATAGTTCTTCGTCATGGATCTTGTAATTGATTTGTACAGTTGAAAATTTTTGAGAGCGGAATATTACTAGATGTAATTGACCATCATTACTAGTTTGAGAGAGTATAAATCTAAGTGAAAAATTTGAAACATCCATTTCCAAAGTGAATGATTTTGTTAGATTTACATGGACAAATATAGGGGCTAAAATGAAAGAATCTTTTAGCTTCTTGAATGCTTCTTTAGCCTTGTCATTCCAAATAAATTTCTCCTTACTTGTAAGTTATATTAATGGAGCCGCAATTTTGGAATAATCCTTCATAAAGATTCTATAAAAATTTACAAATCCCAAGAAATATTATATGCCGTTGATTGGTGACAATTGTTTCCACTCTATAATAGTTTGTATCTTCTTTGGATCCATAGAAATCTCATTTTTTGAAGTATATATTTCAAAAACTTGACTGATAGTTGATAGAAAGAGCACTTCTCTAATTTGGTATACAATCCACTTTCCCAAAGTTTTTCCAATACCATACATATATAATATTTATATTCTTGTTTGTTCATAGAGAAGATCAAGATATCATCCAAGTAGATGATTACAAAGTCATCTAAGTATTCTTGTAAGATATCATTCATCATATGTTGAAAGAGTGCAGATGCATTTGTAAGTCCAAAAGGCATAATATTGTACTCAAAGTGTCCATATCTTGTATGGAATATTGTCTTCCATTGATCTCCCTCTTTAATCCTGACTAAGTTGTAGGCACCTCTCAAATCAATCATTGTAAAAATCTTTGCTTGTCCTAATTATTCCAATAATCTTGAGATTAATGGTAATAGATAGCGATTTTTTATAATTACCTTATTCAGACCTTGATAATCAATACACATAAGTAAAGAACCATCTTTCTTCTTCACAAATAAGATAGGGGCTTCTACAAGTGATTTTGAATGTCAAATAAAATTCTTGGCTAGATTTTCATCAATATAATTTCATAAGGCTGTAAGCTCTATTTGTGAGAGATTATAAATTAGATCAAATGGAGATTGAATTTTGTCTTTTAATTCGATTGTACAATCATAAAAAAAATATTCTAATAACAAATCTACTTTTTTCTTTTCAAATACATCTTCAAGATCATGGTATTGGTTAAGAATATCTTGCTTCAATTGCTCCATTAGATCTTTCATTGGGATAACATACAATGCAAATGTAGCCCCTTTTTTTGCTACTTGCATAAATGTTTTAACTCCAAGAAATGAAGTAGTACCTCATTTCTTCTTATGATGTTTGGATCTTGAGAAAATCTTTTACAAACTCCAATCATTATCAAGATTATGTAATTCAAACCAAGAGAGTCCAATAACAATAGGATTTATTGGACATCAAATGATATTGAAGACAATGTGTAATACTTGATCTCTTAATATCACTTCCAATGGTTGGATTTCTTTAATAACATCTTTTAAAGCAAGATTTCATCTATCAATGACTTCAATGGGTGCGGGATAGATCTTCTTTACAAATACTAAATTGTACTTGGTTGCAAAATTCTTATCTATAAAGCATGCTGAGGCTCCAATATCTAAAAGGACTTGAACAAAAATTTCTTATTTTAGGATTCTTATATATACAAGAAGTATAAAACACGATATTAGATCCGAAAGTAGGAGGAAAAGACTTTTTTTTTATACTTTAGATTTGGAAGTATCCAACTACAAAGTTCCTATTGTGGTGTCAAGGACATACTTGTTAGAACCTTCTAGAACATTCTAGAAATTTTTTAGAACTCTCTAAAATCTTCCAGAGCCTTCTAAAAGCTTTTTAGTTAGTAGAAGTTACTTGAGAAGCTTCCTAGTTGGTGGAAGCTGTTTGAAAAGCTTCCTAGTTGGTGGAAGTTGCTTGAGAAGTTCCCTAGTTGGAGGAAGCTGCTTGAGAAGCTTCCTAGGTAGGAGTATATATTGGAGTCGAGACTGAAGAGTTCTTCAATCTCGACAACACATCTCTTGGAGCTCTAACTCACCTCTTTGGTGTTGTTTTTGTATTCATCTGATTAATCCAGTTCTTGCCAGTTCTTCTTGAACTTCTTGTTTAGACTTCAAATCTATAACTTGTATCCGTGATAGTTTGTCGAGATTGCTCTCACCTTGGATATCAGAGCTAGTTCCTTCTTGTTGGAGTGTAAATTACCCTTCTTTTTGAAGGTACACTAGTATTTTAGAGGTTGCGGATTACCCTCCTCTAAACTGATATCTTTTTTGTCATAATATTGGAGTCTTATTCTTCTTAGAGAGAGTGGATTATCCCTCTTCTTGAAGGTCTTAAGGTGTTTTATGCTGCCTAAATCTTCCTTCTAAACCAATATTTCTTCCTTGTAGAAACAATTACTTCCTTTCTCTTAGAATACTTGGAGGTCAAGACATTAATATGAATGAAAGTTTGGAGTCCAAGAAGGACTCCATTATGAATGCTCTCTTGCTACGTTATCAAAGAGAACTACGGTGATAGAAGGAGTCTTTGCAAGACTTCATAACGATGGAGCATCCGGAATAGCACAATCTAAGCTTCATTAGCCTCGAGCTTCTGCACTAGAAGAAGCAGCTTTACCTATGGTTTAACCAGAACCATTACTTTCACAATGAAAGGAACCTCGAATTAATCTTCTAGACAAGTTTGATGGCACGCGCTCCAAGTTTCGAGGTTTCATCAATCAAATCAAGTTAATAACAGCTCTACAACTTGAATGTTATCCGACAGAGGAATCACGCGTTGGATTGGTTGGAACTTTGCTTACGGAACAAGCTCTATCGTAATTTGCTCCTCTATTTGAAAAAAGATCACCGATATTGAACAACTTTGAGACTTTTTTGGAGATATTTGCAAAAGCATTTGGCAAGCATGACAAGGCTCAGTGGACTACAACAAAAATTTGATTGCTATGACAAGGGACTCGCTCTGCATCAGTCTATACATCGGATTTCAGGCAATTGGCATGCGACATCAACTAGGATGAAGAAACATTGATGAGCCAATTCTATTGGGGTCTAAGGGATGGCGTGAAGGATTTATTGTTATCTCTTCCTGATCCACGAATGCTCAATGAAGCCATTAGCCAAGCTGTAAAGTGCGATAACCGCCTATTTCAACATCGCCAAGACCAATACTCCAGACAATATACAAGTCATCACGGCACAATTATATCGACAAGTAGCCTAAATTCACAAGCGGAGACAGAAGACATGTAGATTGATGTGGTACGTGTCAAATCCCTTACTCCAGAAGAAAGGAAGCAGCGTATGGAGAAAGGTTTGTGCTTTTATTGCGGTGGAGAAGGCCATAGAGTTGGAAACTGTCTAAAGAAGCAAAATGGATGCAGCATCAAGAATAGAGGTGTGTTTATTCAAGAAAACGAGGATGCTCAGCCACAATAGGAACCATGCGGCTGGACAAATCAAAACCAGGTTCCTCTCCTTCTACTCAATCTGTCCGTTGTTTTACAATTCTTTTATCTTCTGGTCCTGAAAAACTAAAAACCTTAGCCTTATTAGATTCAGGAGCATCTGCTTATTTTTTAGACAAAGAATTTGCTAAGCGTCACAAAATTCTCCTAGTACAAAAATTCAAACCTGTTCACGTAGAAGTAATAGATGGACGACCTTTATTATCTGGTAGTGTCACCTATGAATCAGAACCTATAGAAGTGACGTTTAAAGACCACAGTAGTTATATTATTTTCAACATTATTAGTACCCCGCCAAATCCTATTATTCTTGGTCTTTCTTGGTTGGAAAAATATAATCCATCCATAGATTGGAGGTTGCGGAAGATAATATTTTCCATAGAACAGCCTGAGGACAAGCTTGGAAGAAGATCCCAAATTAAAAAATCCTTGTTCATTGGAGCAAGAACGTTTGTAAGATCGTGCAAGGAAGGCACACCATTGGTCATTTATGCAGTTCTAACTAATGGAGAGCAGATTTCAACAGCAGGAATACCAGAACAATATAAGGATTTTCAAGACGTGTTCCAAAAGAAGAATGCTGACATGCTACTAGAACATCGACCATATGATTGTGCCATAGAATTGCAAGAAGGAGCACAACCGCCTTTTGGCTCAATCTACAACCTATCATAGATGGAATTGGCTGAGTTGCAAAAATATATTGACGAGAACCTAGCCAAGAACTTCATTTGTCATTCAAAATCACCAATTGCGGCACCAATCTTATTTGTGAAGAAGAAGGATGTCTCACTACCAATGTGCGTGGACTATCGAGGTCTCAACAAGGTGACAAAGAAAAATCGCTATCCATTATCTTTGATCTCTAGTCTTCTAGAACAACTTGGATGTGCAAAGATCTTTACAAAGATTGATCTAAGGGGAGCTTACAACCTTATGCGAATCAAAGAAGGAGACGAATGGAAGACAGCTTTCGTACAAGGTATGGTCATTTTGAATATAATGTTATGCCATTTGGTCTTACTAATGCTCCGGCGGATTTTCAACACATGATGAACAATATTTTTTGAGAATATCTAGACAATTTTGTTGTCATTTATCTAAATGATATCTTGATATTTTTTGAGAATGAAGAAAAGCATAAGAAGCACGTTTGTTTGGTACTCGAAAAACTACGCAAGTGAGGACTCTATGCCAAGTTGAAAAAGTGCTTATTTCACCAAATTGAGATGGAGTTTTTAGGATTTGTTGCGACTACGGAAGGCTTGAAGATGGATCTCAAGAAGGTGGAAGCAATTGTGTCCTGGGAAGTTCGAAAGACGGTTAGAGACGTACAATGTTTTCTTGGCTTTGCTAACTTCTATCGGATCTTCATCAAGAATTATTCTCAAGTTGTTGCTCCACTCACTCGATTAACATGTAAGGATAAGCTGAAATGGGGACCTCTAGTGAAAAAAGCATTTCAAAATCTGAAAATGGCATTTACTACGGCTCCAATCTTGGTACATCCAAACTTTGTAAAGGCTTTCTATTTGGAAACCGATGCTTTGGATTTTGTTTTAGGAGCCGTACTTTCACACATGGGCATCGACAATAAGCTTCATTCGGTTGCATTCTATTCACGAAAGTTTTTTGCGGTTGAGATCAACTATGAGATTTATGATAAGGAACTCTTTGCTATAGTAGATTCTTTCTAAGAGTGGCGTCACTTCCTCGAAGGAGCTGCGCATCCGGTGACCGTATATATAAATCACAAGAATCTAAAATATTTTATGTCTATTCGGATTCTAAACCGTCGTCAAGCTCGATGGAATATGTCGCTATCTAAATTTAACTTCGTTATTACTTATTGGCCTGGAAAGCAATAAGGACTATCTGATGCCTTATCAAGAAGATCATATCTTGCGCCGAAGATTGGAGAAGCAGGGCTTGATCAACAGTATATGACATTATTAAAGCCAGAGCAATTTAGGATTTGTGCTGTTGTGGTGCCAATTGATGCTGACTTCCTCAACTAGGTACGTGCTGCAACCATTGAAGATTCAATAGTCCTTGAAATTAAATAACGTATCAATGATGACAAGTTCAAGGTTAAAGGAGATCTCTTATACTTTGAGGAGCGATTGTATATCCCAAAAGGGCAAGCACGACTTCGAGTTCTTCAATCTCGTCATGACTTTCCAACTGCGGGACATTTTGGATTCAACAAGACCTTGGAATTCATTTCGTGAGATTTTTGGTGGTTCCAAATGTGGAAGGATGTGAATGATTTCGTCTTCTCTTGTGACATTTATTCAAGATCTAAGAATCCTCGACATTGTCCTTATCGACTTCTACAGCCATTGCCTATTCCGTGTCGTCCATGGTCTTTAGTTTCCATGGACTTTATTATAGATCTGCCGCCATCAAATTCATTTGATAGCATCTTTGTTGTGATGGATCGACTTACAAAGATGGCACATTTTATTCCTTGCAAGAAGACATCGTCAAGCGAAGATACAGCAAGGCTCTTCTTTGATAATGTGTATTGATATCATGGTCTATCAGATAATATCGTGTCGGATTGAGGAACCTAATTTGTATCAAAGTTTTGGAGATCTTTTTTAAGATATTGAAGGTGGACATCAAGCTTTCTTTGGCATTCCATTCTCAAACTGACGGCCAAACGGAACGAGTGAATCAAGTTTTGGAATAGTATTTACGATGCAACATCAACTATCAGCAAGATGATTGGACTTCATATCTACCGCTAGCCGAGTTTGCATATAACAACACCCTTTATGGGTCGACTCAAAAAACACCATTCTTTTCCAACTATAGATACCATCCAAAGCTTGATCTATTGAGTCCATCAGCGAATAACAACCCAACAGCTGAAGGATTGGTGCAACAGCTATCGGAGCTTCAAACCACATTGAAGCTTCAATTGCAAATTGCCTAAGAGTCTTACAAAGCATCCGCGGATAAATTTTGGAATCAGACACCTAATTTCAAGATTGGAGATAAAATATGGCTGCTTCGATGGAATATCATGACCAAGCAGCCATGTGATAAGTTGGACTACCGGAGATTGGCACCATTTGTTATTCAGAAGTAGATCAATCCTGTGGCGTACCGCTTAGAGTTACTAGCTGCTATGAAGGTACACCCTGTCTTTTATGTTTCTCTATTAGAGCCTTATCGGGAATCGTCTTTTTCTGGAAGAGTGCAATGTCCACTACCTAGTATAGAAATTGAAAACAACAAAGAATATGAGGTGGAAAGGATACTAGATTCACGGCAAAGATGGAATAAATTAGAATACTTTGTGCATTGGAGCGGCTACGATATTAATGAAAGAATATGGGAACCGGCCAAAAATCTTGCCAATGCATCACAAAAGGTACGAGAATTCTATCGACGATATCCTAATAAATCAAAAGCTAGTCATTAACGAAGCATGAAGATAAAGCCTTCTCTAGAGAAATGAATAGAAAAGGGATCCAGGTCTCATCAAAACATAACTTGTTGTATTTCATAATATCAAGATAACTAATATCAAGGTGTATTTAGATATGGCTAGTAAGAATGTAGATACTATACTAGTGGTACCATCTCAACCGAGTAGCTCACGACGTCGACCTCGAGATGAAGAATTAGAAGAGCCAAGAAGACGTCAAAGAATACCAAGCAGCAGGTCACTTGTAATTATCTTTGAAATTGAACTAGCTCATGCAAGTAGTGGCAAAGCGATATTTTCAGGTCGTTTCCACAATGAAGATACAGAAGTTCAAGCATGGTCTCAAGTGGAATATATTGGTCATTATCGGTGGCTATAAGGAACCATGAATCATCTGCCTTGTGAATGACACCTAGAGTATATTGCAGAGACTATGCGACAAATTTTTGATTTCCTACGTTTGTGAGTATACATCTCAAATGGTTTCTCGGAGACCTCGAAGCCAAAGGAGGAGGTGATGTCAAAGACTTACTTATTAGAACCTTCTAGAATATTCTAAAAGTTTCTTAAAACTCTCTAGAACCTTCGAGAGACTTCTAAAAGCTTCTTAATTAGTAGATCCAATAAAACCATTCATTCTGGAAACGGTGTCGGGGTAGAGAGAATCTGCCTCAAGAAAGTGCTGGGCTTCTGGCTGCCACTAATTACTCAAGCAAGATTCAAGAATAATAAAAACCCCCAATTTTATATGAAAGAGATCTCCATAGGGCTATTACACCCAATACACAAGCCTAATTTCCTCAAACCACTCAAAACATAACAAAACACTCTAAACCCTCATTCCCCCGTAGGAAGGGAATTTTTCCCGAACTTCAATAATCCATAACTTTTAATCCAACCGTCCAAAACTACTCCAAATTTACATGAAGTACTGATATATTCTTCACAACTACCACCACAAATTTTAACCGTTGATTCATTATTGATCTTTAGATATCGCCAAAATCCTAGCAATAGCTTTAAACCCTTGTTTACAAACACCCATGTACTAAATTCTTCATATCTCACAATCTAAAAGTCCAAATGCTATGAAACTTTAATGTATAGCTTTTTAGCACAATAATACACCTTCTTGGAAATTTTGAGACAAAATTTCGTCCAAAAACTTAAGATATGGCAAATCCCATCACCATCAACAAAACGGTCTACTTACTGCCTTGGAATTGGATGCGCTGTCTTCAACTCTTCATATCTTCTTTGTCTAAACTCAAAACTTAAGAATTCCTTCGTAACAAACGTAGATCTTAAAATCACTTTTCCAACCGCACCGTTTGATCTCCAAAAGTCTCCGTAAAACTCCGCCAAATCCCAAAAAAGTGACAGTATGTATGAAATCCACTCTTTAACTTTGAACAAGTATAACTTCTTCACCCTAACTCCAAATCGCCTAAAATTTCCTCTCAAACTATACCCAAAACCCTAAACTTTACAACCATACCTCTGAAATTGCAAATCCCCTTTTGAAGTTGCCGAAAACCCTTGTTAAGGTCGCGGGCAGCCTCCTCAAAGCCCATTGGGCATGGTATTCGACCAATAGGGATGAAGTTCCTTATTCCTTGCCTTCATCCGACCATGGCTTGATTTCATCCCTCCCAATTAGCCTCTTACTAGCTTAAATTTTCATCCTTAAGTCCCCACCTTCTCTCAAGGCTTCATACTAAACATTTAGATCTTATAATTTTTAAATACCCTAACTAAAATAAGTAAAATAAAATAAAATAAAGTTTCTTCTATCAACCATTTTTAATTTAACTTACTAACCATTCTAACACACATCTAGATTCATAAACATATAAGGCATTTTGAGTGGATTTTACATACTGTAAGCAATTACAGTACGACAACGGATGCCTCAAATTTTACATTGGGATCTATATTCTCTCAAACTGGTGATGATAGTCAACTACATCTAGTAGCATTCTGCTCTCAAAAAATTTCAGATGTAGAGATGAATTACAAGATCTATGACAAAGAATTATTGGCAATTATTGATGCTTTTGAAGAATGGCACCATTTGTTGGAAAGGACTCAACACAAGATCATGATATATACTGACCATAAAAATTTAAAATATTTTATGAGTACTCAAGTTCTAAATCGTCGACAAGCACGATGGAGCATGTCATTATTTTGATTTGATATTGTGATTACATATCATCCAAAAAAACTTCAAGGAAAATCAAATACCTTTTCTCACGAAAATATCTTGTATCAAGAATAAAAAACATTGTATTAAATTAATAAAATCAATCATATTGAAGCCGTCCAATTTACAATTAAAGACATTGACGATATCTACCTATACAACTCTCAAGACAAAAATCGATAAAGTAATGAAGACAGATCCATTTATAAAGAATATCCAATAACATTTAAAAAATACACATGTTGAAGAAAATAATAATTTTAAATTAGAAGATGGATTGCTATACTTCAAGAATCTCCTATATGTTCCTCCAAGACCTACATGATTTCAAATTCTTCAAGTTCAACATTACCTTCTAATAATTGGATACTTTGGCTTCAATAAGACCTTGGAATTGATATCAAGAGACTATTGGTGGCCTCAAATAAAGAAATTGGTGAAAGAATTCATTCAATCATATAAAATTTGTGCGCAAACAAAGATCCCAAGACACCAACCATATGGACTTTTACAATCCCTTCCAGTTTTTAAGAGCCCATGGCAATTATTATCTATAGATTTCATTACAAACCTCTCAATTTTGAATGGAAAAGATTCAGTTTTTGTGGTGGTAGACCATCTTATTAAGATGGCATACTTTATTCCATGCAACAAGATTATTTTTGGTGAAGAAATAGCCAAGTTTTTTATTGATAATATTTACCAAATACATGGCCTTCCAATTGACATTGTTTCAAATCGAGGACCATAATTTGTATCAAACTTTTGGAGAGGATTATTTTGGCTTTTAAAGGTCAAGATCAACCTTTCATCTACTTATCATCCTCAAATTGACAGTCAAACACAACAAATGAATCAGATCTTGGAATAATATCTTCATTGCAGTATAAATTAGCAACAAGATGATTGGACTGATTTTCTACCATTGACTGAGGTTGTATATAATAACTCCAAACATTCTTCAATAAAGCAAATTCCATTCTTTTCAAACTATGGATATCACCTTAGAATAGATCCATTCCAAATTGAAGATGTGGAAAGCCTTACTATAGAAAGTCAAGCTACCTATTTAAAAACCATCTATGAAGAACTGAAATTCCAATTATAAATAGTCCAAGATCAACATAAAGACTATGCAGACATTTATTGCAAGAATTAACCAAATTTCAAAATAGGAGATCGTGTCTAATTACTTCAATGAAATATATAAATAAATCGACCATCATGGAAATTAGACTATCAAAGACTTGGATCTTTAACAATTCTATACCAAGTAAATACAATAAATTTTTATCTTGAACTACCAAGTAGCATGCACATTCATCCAATCTTTTATGTTTTGCTTTTAAAAATCTATTATAAATCAAATATTGTTGAAAAACTATTCCACCACCAACTTTAATTGAAGTCAATCAAAAGCTTGAATACGAGGTGGATGAAATATTGAATTCACATATAAAATATGGACAATTAGAATATTTTATCTATTAGAAGGGCTATGGAATTAACAAAAGAACATCTATCAGAGATCTAACATCTATCAGATACCATCTATCAGATACCATCTAAGAATTTGACTATCTTAAATATCTATCAGAGATCTCTGTTAGATCTTGAACATCTATCAGAGATTAAACAGAGATTATATCTGAAGATTATAGATGTTCAAGATCTCTGTTAGATCTCTGTTAGAGATTATATCTGAAGGTCATTGATGTTGTCGTGACAAAAGTCCGCTTCAGGTAGACGCAAGGTCCGTCTTTACAATCAAGTTGGATCCAATATGCACAAACTTTTTTAAACTTTTCTTTTATAGCCACAAAACCATGTGTATAATAAATCAACAAACTAGAAGCTTGGAAATTTATAAATCAAAATCCAGCCGTTTATATAAGTTCAAATTCTAGAAACATAGAGTTCACTTCTTTAGTCATCTTCACAAAAATTCTCAACCGTAAATTCATTACCGATCACCAGATATCATCAAAATATTAGCAAGTAATTATATAAGTAAAACCAAACCAGAAACTTGAAAATTCATAATTTAAGATCCAACTGTTCAAATAAGCTCAAAATTTAGGAAAACTTATTTCATACCTTTAACTATTGTCACATAAATTTTGAGCCGTGAATTCATTGTTGATCATTAGATATCACCAAATCCTTGGCAGATACTTTTAGAAGTCAAATCTCAACCCGAAACTTGAAAATTCATAATTAAAGATCCAGCCGTTCAAATAAGCTAAAATTTTTGGAAAACATATTTCATACCTCTGACTATTGTCACATAATTTTTGAGCTGTGAAATCATTGTCGATCAATAGATAACACCAAATCCTTGGCAGATACTTTTAGAAGTCAAATCTCAATCCAAAACTTGAAAATTCATAATTGAAGATCCAGCTGTTCAAATAAGCTCAAAATTTGGGAAAACATATTTCATACCTCTGACTATTGTCACATAATTTTTGAGCTATGAAATCATTGTCGATCAATAGATAACACTAAATCCTTGGCAGATACTTTTAGAAGTCAAATCTCAATCCGAAACTTGAAAATTCATAATTGAAGATCCAGCCGTTCAAATAAGCTCAAAATTTGGAAAAACATAACTCATACCTTTGATTCTCATCACATAAAATTTGAGCTATGAATTCATTGCCGATCGTTAGATATCACCAAATCCTTGGCAGATACTTTTAAAAGTCAAAACCCTAGACACCTAAGAACAAATTTGCCATTACTCCCTAATCAAAGTCTCAATTGATATGAGATTTTAGATATAGACTCTTTATAGTATAAGTAATATGTACACAAAAAATGAGCTTCAAATTCTTCTTGAAACTCAAGTTCTAGCTTAAAGCAAATCCTTCTATTTATCTAACTTCTTCAAAACCCCAGTTTAGTTTGCTGGGTTTAACTAGCCATATCTCACTTAATCTGAACTCATTTCTAAATAATTTTGACGAAAAATGTGTAGCTTAAGTTCAGTTTCAACCTAACTTTTGATTTCGGTTAGTATCCTTTTAAAAATCATAATACACCCTTGAAAAGTGACAGAGAAGCATATTAGTAGTCTAAGTTCAAACAAGGATATTCTCATCTAAAGTCTGAATCTCATAAGCCGTAATTACCTAAACCTGCCAAGTGAAGACTCTCTCTGAATCCTCTCTTCATTTGCCAAAAAAACCCCGTCTTCTTCTCCTCCAAGCTCTTCAAAGAAGTCGCAGCCAAGGTCTTCAAAGTCCAAGTCAACAATTAATAGTTTAAAGTTATAAAAATCCCAAATCTAATCCTCCAAGTCAGCACTATTAATGATAGCCGACTATTGACATCCAAATCTACTATTTATCTTTGGTAAAATCCTAAATTCAACCTCAAAGTCAAAACTCCTTATATCTACAAATATAACCCTGAATCTACTAAAATCTAAGATTAGAAAAAAGATAAAAGAAATAAAAGAAAGTTTCAAGGCTAGATCAAAGTTAAAGCTAAGATTAAAGATAAGATAAAAATTTAACCAAAGAAAAAGAAAGAAAGTGAGAAATTTTTCTTAAACTATATAAAAACTTAAATTGGTAAGAAGAAAGAAAGAACTTAATAAAATTTTGAAGAAAAGATAGTTAAGTTAGGTTTCTATATATGGATATATTTACTTCACGACATCCACCCCCTCCAGACCTGCACATCCTCCGGCATGTGCCACCATTCACCCTTCATCCTATTCGTCTTCATCTTGAATTTCTTTATCTTCTTGGTTCCATTGTTTGTCAGGTACATACATTTCAAAGTCTTCAGGTAGACAATTATTATTTCTTCTTCGGAAAGCTTTCACTCGTTTCCCTGCTATCGGAATTCGGATAGATGTTCCATCTAATTCTCGAAGTGAGTAAGTTCCATTGTCATGAGCAATTACAATAATATATGGTCCAAACCATCTCCGAGAAAATTTTCTTTGCATACTATGTTGGTGGTCCAAAGTATTGTCATAAACCACTACCCAATCACCTTCCAAGATTGGGTTCAAACGCAATCGATGAGTTTGATCAAATCGTGTTTTGTTTTCCAATCTTGCTGCTTTCAACCTATCTAGTGCCAATTGGTGGACTTCTGATAGTCTCTCAATTTGTTGGATCCGGAGTTCCAAAAGTCTTTCACGAGATATGCCATCTTTTCAAGATAAAAATAACCACATAGGCATAGATTCTTCTGCTGGCATAATGGGCTTTTGATCCAACATTAATTCAACTGGCATATATCCCGTTACCGTACTATGGGTGGTTCTATCGGCCCATAAAGCAAATGGTAGTAGCCTGGGCCATTCCTTTGAATTGCCTTTACAAGCTTTAACTAATGCATGTATGATTGGTGGGTGGCCTCTTTCACTCTTTCCATTTGCTTGTGGATTATATGCAGTGGTTAATTTCAGCTTCACTCCATATCTTTCAAAAAAACTTCTAGCTTTAGCAGCATCTAATTCTCCTCTGTCAGCCCTCATTCCTCCAATACATCCATAGCGACTAAAAATATCCTCAAGGATAAACCGACATATTCCAGCTGTTTGTTTGGTTCTTAAAGCTCTGCCTTCAACATAGTTTGATAACTCTTCTCGTACCAGAACTAAATCTTTCATATTCCATAATCCAACTGGCATAACTACCAAATCAATTATCCATTGGAAATGAATGGAAAGAGGGTAAGTTGGGTGAAGTTCATCACGATATCTGATTTTGGATTGAAGTTGACATTCAAGGCACGATCCTACAAATTTCTCTACATCTTTATAAAGACCCTTCCACCAATACCGCTCCTTTATCTTTGTATATGTAGCCCAAATTCCTCGATGCCCAGCCCAATGTGAATCATGAAATTCCTTTAAAACTTGAGCTTTGGTGCATGCATTTCCAACTACCCGCAATGGCATTCCATCTTTTCTTTTTGGTTTTTTCCAAAGAAGCCCATCCCGTAGAAAATATCCATATGAATATTGCCTGATTTCTTTAAAAAACTTATTTGACCAATCTTGCAATTTTCTAAGGGTGCTCAAATAAATGCCAATGTCTTTCAATCTTCCTTCATATGATTCTACCTCAAAAGGTAGAACTTCTTCCATTCTCTCCTTATTTGTTGAAAATACATAACCCAATTCTTTATTACAGCTATCTTCATTCTCTTCTTCAGCAATCATTTCTTCTTTATCCATATATCTAGCCCTTGATAGCATATCCGCTACTGTATTTTCTTTGCCTTTAATGTGAATCAAAATTGGATTTAGAGATTTAATGTAGGATATCCATCTTAGCATGGCAATATCAGGAGTTGAGCAGTTAGATATCATACCGAGCAAAGGTAAACAATCAGTCACTAATAGCACATTTGCTCCAATTAAATAATTTCTTTCTGCTTTCAATGCTGTAATTGCACCCCACAACTCTCTTTTCACTTGTGGATATGCCTTCTAGCGCTCTATCAAGATTCTTGCTCCATATCTAATAACAATCGACCCTCACGATATCTTTCAATTAACAACCCAACCTATGCAGGTCAGTAATAGTATCCACTGCTACTATTACAGTTTATCATCTTCTATAATTCAATTTGTCTTAGGTTCGTGAGATCTTTTAAAAAATCTTTTAAATCTTCCATGCTTTATCAAATAGAACTTATTTTTCTTGGCAAGTTCAGATAAAGGTCTACATATTAAAGAAAATGAGAGATATCCAAATTGATAAAACACACGCCCAAGAAAACTTCCTCACCTTGATATATATTTATCAATACAACATTCACTATCCTGATTCCTATTTTCTTCCATAGCTTCCACACAAATGGCCTACAACTACAGTTTCTTCAACTCCAAATTTGGATTTATCAATGGATAGAGTTAAGTTCACCTCCTCCAATCTTTTCATAATCCTCTCTACATCCTTAATATGTTGTTTTGTTAAATATCATCGCAACCATCCATTCCCTGCACCGGAGCTCAAGCATCTTTTATTTCTTTCTCCGTAACCTTTCGATTGGAATATCGCTCCACAAAACGGTAGTCTTTCTAAGACAAAATCTTTAGAATCTTTGACTTTATCAGATTCGTATAATGCAAGCATCGAAATAAGCACCTGAGGAATGTATACATTCAACCAAACCCTCTTAAAGGAGTTTTTAATGTGGTTAAATCCTTCTTTCACAATCAAACCCATCATAGCTCGAATATGTAAATCTTGAATTGAATAAAATGGTACACAAGACATTTGTCACAGCCTCATCCACAACGGAATTTAACCTTTATCGTGGAGATGACAGAGAACACGCCAGAGTATCTCTTTAATAAACTCAATGTCTTCGCTTTTGGCACCGCTGTCGTTGTAAATTAAAACATAATGTAAAAGATATAAAGGAATGTGTTAAAATAAAAAGATTAAGATTAGAAGAAGAGAGGATGAAAAAGAGATAGGGTTGTGATTATAACCACATTATCTTTGGAGTTATAATATTTATCACAAGCTCAGGGATGATAGATAAGCCAAACTACTAATTTCCTACTAAATTCATAATTGTTGTAGACTTTGCTCAAGGAAGCAAGGAATTTTACTGTGCTTTATCGAACTCATCGTCAATCTAAAGTAGCTGGCAACCTAAACTGCCAACAAGCTTTGCTGACTCAAGTGTCAAGGATGTAGTTCTTTCTCTTTTATCTCTAATCTAAACTTAATTGTTTTTTTCTACTTATTAGATTTTTTTTCTATTTTATCTTAGATCTACTTTACCTTTATTCTCTTCTATTTTAGATCTAAATTTAAATGTTGTGGGCTGAAATTAGAAGAGAAGTGGGTAGAAAAAAATGGTAGTAAGAAGGTAGAATAGAAATTTATCTCAAAAGGTGAGATTCCTTCAAATTAATCCAAAAAAAAGGATTGAAGAGGTGGAAAGACATGGCTGAGGTGTCTCTTTGACCAAGGGAAGAAGGAAGACCAGGCCGGGAGGACAAGAAGGGGGTCGTGAAGAAGAAGAGAGGTTCTTTTTTTGGAGAGATAGGGTTTCCTTTTTGATAGGCAGTAGACGTTTTTTGTGTGTAGAAGAAGCTTAGAGAGGATTTTAAGTGAAATTTTTTGTGGGTTTGTAGTAGACAAGATAAGGAACATATAGAAATAATTTTTATGTCTTTTGGTTAAGTATCAAGGGAGATATGAGTCGTCAAAGTTGCAGGTGTTTAAGACTAGGGCAGTGAGGTTTACTAAATTTCGGGCCTCGGCTCTTGAGAACCATTTGGACTTTAGAGGCAAAATTTGTTGGGGTTGTGTTTTTTATTGAGTTTACTACTTTGAATCAAAATCTTAAGTCAATATGATCTTTGAGCAAAGAGTTATGAGTGAAATTGTAACCGGATGTAGGTGAAAAGAGGAATAGAGTGAAAGCAGAATTGGGGTTTGTATGGGCAGAGTGTGTGTGGGTTTTTTTGGGTATGAATGGAGTTAGGGAGTGAATTTGAGTGTGAAATTTGATAGACGTGATCTAAGCAAGTTAAGAAAGATATGAGGGTAAGTTTGATACTCATTTATCTTATAAAAAAAATGTTATGCTCTTTCAAAGTGATAGGGGTCTATTTCTAAGTCAGTGAAGTTTGGGGGAGCATATCTTTGTGATCAAAGAAGCATTTCGAGTAAAATTTGTTGGGGTTTGTAGATATATGAGTCTATTAAGTTGTGTAAAAAACTGATTGATATTGGAGTTATGGTTAAAGAATTATGAGGAAATTTGTAGTCGGATCCAGAGTTGGTAGAAGACAGTATTAAAGGAGGAGAGTAGAGTCTATAACTCTATTTCCAAGAGGAGTTTTGGAGCAAAACTTGGAGGATGTTTACAACATAAAGCAAGCAACAAGCCTACCAAATTTCAATACTTGGGTTTTTGATAATGAGGAGCAATGAAGGTGTGAAGCAAAGGGGGTCCAGAATCAAAGGCAGCATGGAGGGGTTTCTTTGACAACATGGTTCTCTCCAACCACATGAGCTATAATCAAAAAGATTATGGGGTTTGCTTCTTTACTTCCTTAAGTACTTTGTGTTCAAATTTTGCTTCAATTGATATGATATCCTAGGATTTATGGGCAAATTTGAAGGCGGGTTTTTAAAGGCAGAATATGGCAAGATTAATAAAGTATGTTTTTATGTAAAATCTTCAGCTTTATGAACTTTATGAATCTCTTCTTGCACTTAAGAAACGAGAGGCACAAAAGACCCAGTGTTTCTTTTAGGGCCAGACTCACCACGCCACTGCGGAACCAACGATTGGAATATGGTCCTATAGAAGGTTTAAGGATTCCCATTTCTATTTTTTCCTTGAGCAATTCAATTAATTTTGAGAATTGAGCTCTTGGAGCTGGAATAGGTTTTAAGTCCCATGGTATATGTGGAACTGTAAAGATCACCATTAGTGCCACTATGTTTGGATGGACACATCCTATTTTATTAGATTTTGATGCAAATGACTTTTCGTATTTAGAAAGCATATTCAAAAAAAGGTTTCTTTCAAGATCAGTCAAGAACTCACTTCCTCCAATCTTCAACTTCTTGAGTGTTTTTTCCGTAAACCGATGTCCAATCCCCTCTAGATTCCAATTTTCCATTTTCAAAATTGCTTACATGTATCTGAATCTTCGTGTAATCAGATCATTATTGTGTCATAATTTCTTTGCCATCGATTTATACTAGATTCATTTGGTGTTTCAATTCCATTGTATGCAATCATAATTTTTATAGGGTTTTTAACAAATTGTTTTATTTCTTCATAAAGAGCTAAATCATGAATTTCCACCACAATATCATTGTTGTCTCTTCTATCCATTCCTTCATTTAAACCTTTTAACTGTTGCAGAACATTTCCTACAAACCCTGTTTCTACCACCATCCCTGAATAGCCTTATCTTTCAAAATCACTCCTTTCATATTTAGATTTTTTTCAATTTTTCTTAATTTAGCTCTATATTTAGAGTCTAATATATCAATACCTTCAAAACTTGAAATACCACATTTAGTCAAATCCAAAATTCCACAATCATTCTTCTGTACATTGAAAAAAGTAGTTGTAAACAAGATACCTACACATGTGGATCCCCATGCTCCACGCGGCGCGAAATCCTTCCGAAAAGTTCTTTGTAAGATTCAGAGGTACTGCATTGATCTGGCGACTACGTTTCGGCCATCGCCAGAAATCGATCAATTTCTTCCATCATAAATTCAATGTTCCATAACGTGATCCATCGTCTAATACCTTAGTTTCCATTCTTGAAGCTGTAATATATGATTTCCCAAGTATAATTAGATACATATTTCGGACTTGCACAAAGAAATTCTGATCCACCTCCACATTTCCAATTTTTATTTTAACTGCTGGGCATGCACCATAAAGACCTCCTCTTTTGTTGTTTGCCGCCCTCAATACCCATCCATGGTTGGTATCTTTAGGCCACTTTCCTTCTTCATAAACAACCTTTGATATTATATTAATTTCAGATCCATGATCCACAAGAGCATGTATTGCTTCTTCTAAATTTCCAAGTTTAACTTGGATTTTTGTTGTAGCCCTTGCCCAATATGGATGAGCATACATTATTCTTTTTTTACTCACACTTCCCTCATCTACAGCCGATAAACATGTGTGCACTCTTGCCTCATCTTTCACTTTTACTTTTATTTCTTTTGTTGCAAGATTAATTTGTTCTTCAATCTCACAATCATCTTCAACTCCTGATTTTTTAATTCTTTCATTTTTGATAGCAATTTTTTCTAATAATGTTTGAATTTTAGGAGAAAATATACTTAGTACCTCCATTTCTAAATCCTCATCCAAATCATTATCCATGTTTTGCACTGGATATTATAAAGTGACGGCCCAGAAAGAATTTCATCGCAACCTTCGACCCGCGGGCTCATACATATCAGAGAGTAATACATGATAAATCACTACCTCTTTAGCTACGGCATTCCATCAGTCATTTACCTGCTTGATCACATTCATTTGACGTTTTCTTTTTATTACGTCGATTATGAGTTCATGAAAATCTTTCTTTGCTATTCCCAAGGCTTCTCTCAATGTGAATTCAATCTTTGCATCAAGAATTCTCTCTTCCAAAATTCCTTTCATATCTATTGATGTTTCTATATCAGAACAAAGTTTATAAGTAGGGCCTTTAACCTTACCTCATCTCGCTTCTTCTTTTTTCTTTCCCTTGCTTGCTTCTATTCTCTCCTCCCATTTGTCCTTAGGCAAAAATGTATCTTTCAGGTTTGAAGTTGAAGGTGTAGACCCTGATGGATGGTTGGTACCTTGAACAAAATCCTCCTTTTTTTTCTCACCTTCATTACTTTTGCAAGTTTGCCTTTTATTTGTAAGCTCTCCTTCTTTTTCTTCTTCTGCATTTCTTCTTCTCTTCCCACCTGTAAAATATCTGGTTACATCCTTTCTTGATTTTCATCCAAAAAGCTTTGATCAGTATCTCGGCCAAAAGGACTTAAAAGAAGTTCTTTGTCCGATAGCCAAAATCAAAACATAGTGTGAAAAACATTAAAGAATGCATTAAAATAAAAAGATTAAGATTAGAAGAAAGGTTGATAGAAAATTAGTAGTAATAAGATACAATGGAAATTTACCTTGAAAAGTGAAATTTCTTCAAGTTAGTAAAAAGGAAAAGGTTGAGGAAGTGGAAAAGACATGGGCTAAGAGGTCTTTTTGACCAAGAGGATAAAGAAGACCAGGAGGGAGATGACAAGGAAGGGTCGTGAAGAAGAAGGAGAAGAGTTTTTTTGGAGAGATAGGGTTTCTTTTTGATAGGCAGTATATGTTTTTGTGTGTAGCAGAAGCTTAGAGAGGATTTTAGGTGCAAGTTTTTATAGGTTTGTAGTAGACAAGATAAGGAACTCATAGAAACAATTCTCATGTCTTTTGATTAAGTATCAAGGGAGATATGAGTCGTGTAAGTTGCAGGTGTTTAAGACTAGGGCAGAGAGGGTTACTAAATTTCGGGCCTTGGTTCTTGGAAACCACTTACACTTTAGTGGCGAAATTTGTTGGGTTTTTGTTCCTTATAGAGTTAACTACTTTGTATCAAAATCTCAAGTCAATATGACCTTTGAGCAAAGAGTTATGAGTGAAATTGTAACCGGTTTGAATGAAAAGAGAAATAGAGTGAAGGCAAGGTTGAGGGTTTGTATGGGCAATGCATGTGTGTGGGTTTTTTTGGGTATAAAGAGATTTAGGAGACGAATTTGAGTGTGAAATTTGATAGACATGATCTAAGTAAGTTAAGGAAGAGATGAGTGTAAGTTTGATACTCATTAGTCTTATAAATAAAATGTTATGCTCTTTCAAAGTGACAGGGGTCTATCTCCAAATCAGTGAAGTTTGAGGGAGCATATCTTTGTGATCAGAGTAGTATTTTGAGTAAATTTTGTTGGGATTTGTAGATATATGAGTCTATTAAGTTGTGTAAAAAACTGATTGCTATTGGAGTTATATTCGAGGAGTTATGAGGAAAATTGTGGTCGGATCCATAGTTGTTAGAAGGCAAAATTAAAGAAGAAGGATGGAACCTATAACCCAAGTTTGGAGAAGACTTTTGGAGCAATATTTGGAGGGTGTTTACAACATGAGATAAGCTATAAGCCTACCAAATTTCAGCACTTAGGTCTTTTTTAATGAAGAGCAATGAAGGTGTGAAGCAAAGGGGGTCCAGAATCAAAGGCAGCATAGAGGGATTATTTTGACAACATGGTTCTCTCTAACCACATGAGCTATAATCAAAAGGTTTATGGGGTTTGCTTCTTTACTCTCTTAAGCACCTTGTATCCAAATTTTGCTTCAATTGATGTGATATCCTAGGATTTATGAGCAAAATTGAAGGCGGGTTTCTAAAGGCAGAATATGTTAGGGTTAATAAAGTATGTTTTTATATAAATTCTTCAATTTTATGAACTTTATGAATCTCATCTTGCACTTGAGAAACTAGAGGCAAAAAAGACCCAGTGTTTCTTAGGGCTAAGACTCTCACCACGACAACGTGTTATATGAAACGGAATTTCAATATTATTTTGCCATGCAATAATTTGATAAGAATTGACATTGCTTGAATCTTGGGATTTAGCTCTTTTTATCCAATCCTCCATCACCTTCTTCATTCCTCCTTTACCAAAATTAGTATCCAATGGAGAATCTGTAGCTGCTTCCCTAATTCTTCCTTCTTTGAAAATGATTTTTCTATCCTTTAAAGCTCCGGCATACTCTGTGCAATTATTCCGGCTATGATTAGTGTCATCACACCAAATGCACCTCATTATATAATTTTTTTTTTCCTTCTGGTGGCTGTGAAGAACCACTGCTTTGACCCTTCTTCAACTCACTCATTTCCACCCTTAATTCCTTTATACCTTTGATTAATTCCTCAAGAGTACCTTCATCTATTGGTTTGCTCTTTCCAACAACTCTAGATGTAGTGGATTGCACCGTTGGTGTATTTTGTATTGAAGAAGTGATTGGCTCTTTCGAGATGCCTATTGGAATGGCTTCTGCATATGCCCCCATTCCCCTAGATCTCACCCTTTGTTGTTTGGCTAGTAAAATGATGGATTCCTCCACTCTTCTCCAATCTGTGGTGAAGCCACCTTCTGCATCCTTGTCTCCCAAAAGTATAAGCAATCTATCTTCTAAAGCTTCATCAGCTGCTTGTAAAAACAGCTCAACCTTTCGACCATCCAAAAACATTCGATCTAATACAGAAAGTTGACCATATTTCTTTTCAAATGCTCTGAGTAACTCATTTGGTTCCATCATCTTTCCTGGGCGTTGTTCCACCCAATCTAGGAAAAACCGCTTAGTCATCCTGTCAGTGTCTTCATCAAAGAACTCATTTCTCATCCGTTCTTCAAACCTCACCCATGTGATTGCATTAGCAATTGTTTTTATATGACGTACTCGATCTCGAATCTTTGGTACCACAGCCAAATCAAAAAGTCTCTAATATTCTAGCTTGTAGAACTTGATGGATCTCCATTTCACAAACATAGGCTTTAAGAAATTTAGTGACATCTTTGCCATCAAACCGGCCTACCTTGTCAATGACTCCTCGAAGTGCCTTTGTAGCTCCATGTCCATCCAAATTAGATCGTTGTTGTTCCACCAACATGGTGACCACCCTCAGAAGATCCATGGCTCCAACCATTCCTTGTCCTTCTCGTAAATTTGTCCCTGAATTCGTATCTTCCATGTTTCTTAACCCAACTGATTGCCCGTAAAGCAACTCTGAGTGGAAGCACCAATATGTCATGGCAAAAGTCCACTTCAGATAGACGCAAGGTCCCTCTTTACAATCAAGTTGGATCCAATATGCACAAACTTTTTAAAATTTTTCTTTTATAGTCACAAAACCATGCGTATAATAAATCAACAAACTAGAAGCTTGGAAATTTATAAATCAAAATCCAGCCGTTTATATAAGTTCAAATTTTGGAAACATAGAGTTCACTTCTTTAGTCATCTTCACAAAAATTCTCAACCGTGAATTCATTACCGATCACCAGATATCATCAAAATATTAGCAAGTAATTATATAAGTAAAACCAAACCAGAAACTTGAAAATTCATAATTTAAGATCCAACTGTTCAAATAAGCTCAAAATTTGGGAAAACATATCTCATACCTCTGATCTTTGTCACATAAATTTTGAGTCGTGAATTCATTGTTGATCATTAGATATCACCAAATCCTTGGCAGATACTTTTAGAAGTCAAATCTCAACCCGAAACTTGAAAATTCATAATTAAGATCCAGCCGTTCAAATAAGCTCAAAATTTGGGAAAACATATCTCATACCTTTGACTATTGTCACATAATTTTTGAGCTGTGAAATCATTGCCGATCGTTAGATAACACCAAATCCTTGGCAGATACTTTTAGAAGTCAAATCTCAATCCAAAACTTGAAAATTCATAATTGAAGATCCAGCTGTTCAAATAAGCTCAAAATTTGGGAAAACATATTTCATACCTCTGACTATTGTCACATAATTTTTGAGCTATGAAATCATTGTCGATCAATAGATAACACCAAATCCTTGGCAGATACTTTTAGAAGTCAAATCTCAACCCGAAACTTGAAAATTCATAATTGAAGATCTAGCCATTCAAATAAGCTCAAAATTTGGGAAAACATAACTCATACCTTTGATCCTCATCACATAAAATTTGAGCTATGAATTCATTGCCGATCGTTAGATATCACCAAAACCTTGGCAGATACTTTTAAAAGTCAAAACCCTAGGCACCCAAGAACAAATTTGCCATTACTCCCTAATCAAAGTCTCAATTGATATGAGATTTTAGACATAGACTCTTTATAGTATAAGTAATATGTACACAAAAAATGAGCTTCAAATTCTTCTTGAAACTCAAGTTCTAGCTTAAAGCAAATCCTTCTATTTATCTAACTTCTTCAAAACCCTAGTTTAGTTTGCTGGGTTTAACTAGCCATATCTCACTCAATCTGAACTCATTTCTATCAATTCTTGGACGTAAAATGTGTAGCTTGAAGTCTAGTTTCTAACCCAACTTTTGGATTTCTTGCTAGTATCTTAAAACTTCTAATACACCCTGAAAAGTGACAGTAGGTGTCATATTAGTAGTCTAAGTTCAAACAAGCATATCTCTCTCATCTAAGCTCCGAATCCTGCGTTTCTACCACCTAAACTCATGCCAAGAAGACGCTCTCTCTGAATCCTCTCTTCATTTGCCAAAAAAACCCCGTCTTCTTCTCCTCCAAGCTCGTCAAAGAAGTCGCAGCCAAGGTCTTCAAAGTCCAAGTCAACAATTAATAGTTTAAAGTTATAAAAACCCCAAATCTAATCCTCCAAGTCAGCACTATTAATGGTAGCCGACTATTGACATCCAAATCTACTATTTATCCTTGGTAAATCCTAAATTCAATCTCAAAGTCAAAACTCCTTATATCTACAAATATAACCCTGAATCTACTAAAATCTAAGATTGAAAAAAGATAAAAGAAATAAAAGAAAGTTTCAAGGCTAGATCAAAGTTAAAGTTAAGATTAAAGATAAGGTAAAATTTTAACTAAAAAAAAAGAAAGAAAGTGAGAAATTTTTCCTAAACTATATAAAAAACTTAGATTGGTAAGAAGAAAGAAAGAACTTAATAAAATTTTGAAGAAAAGATAGTTAAGTTAGGTTTCTATATATGGATGTATTTACTTCACGACAATGCCATGTCAAGGATCATGTTGAACCTATAATCAATGAAAAAAAGATGGAATATGTTACTTCTCTATTCCGATGAATTTTAAAATTTTTATGCATGTGATTTGATCATCAAATTGCTTTGGCTTTTCATGAAACTCGTCATTAGAAGAAAAGGTGATATCACGGATATACTTTAAGCCACCATTAGAATTTTTTGTAGTCTTCTAGAACTTTTCATAGCTTTCTAAAATCTTTTAAAATCTTCTAAAATCTTCTAAAATCTTTTAGAATCTTCTTTAGTCTTTGAAAATCCTCTAGAATCTTCTTCAACCTTCTAAGACCTCCTATAGACTTTTTAGAGTCTTTCAAAATCTTCTTCAAGCTTCTAGAATATTCTAAAATATTCTTAGAACATCCAATAAGATATAAGGCCTCATAGTATAAATAAGAGGTTAGATTGAGGAGCACCTCAATCTTGCCAACACAAATCTTGGAACAATCCAAAGTGTTGCCTTATTCTTGATATTAATCCAATTTCTTATTCTTGATCTAATTCTTGTTCCTGTCCATTCAGTTCTTTGTTCTTAAAGTTATTTTGGTTTTAAATTCTTCCTCTTGGTTAACCTGCTATTTTGCATCCCTGACAATAGCGACATATTTTATTGAGCTTGGCAGTGATTAAAAATCCAAGCTGATATAAAATATTCAAAGTTCTTGTGATCTGTATATACAGTCACAGAATGCATTGTTCCTTTAAGAAAATGACACCATTCTTGAAAAGAATCTATAATAGTAAGAAGCTTCTTATTATGGATTTTATAATTAATTTTAGAAGTAAAAAATTTTTTAGAATAAAATACAACAAGATGGAATTTATTGTCTATATTCATTTGTGAAAGTACGCCCATTAATGCAAAATCCGAAGCATCAATCTCCATGTAGAATGCCTTTATAAAGTCTGGATACACCAATATTGGGACTGTAATAAATGCCATCTTGAGGTCTTGGAATGCCTTCTCCACTTGAGGCATCTATTTTAATTTATCCTTATATATCAATTAAGTAAGAGAGAGGGCAACTTGAGAATAATTTTTGATCAAGATCTGATAGAAATTAACAAATCCAAAAAAATATTATACATCTCTTACAATCTTTGAAATGGCCCATTGCATAATCACCTCTATCTTCTTGGGATCTATCATCAAATCTTTAGTAGATATGACATATCCCAAAATTCCATCTTAGGTTGATAAAATACACATTTTTCTGATTTGACATACAAACTTATATCTTGCAACTTTTGTAATAGCAATTTGACATCTCTTTCATGTTCGTCTAAATTTTTTGAATAGATAAAGATGTCATCAAGATAGATTACCATAAATTTGTCTAAATACTCTCAAAAGATGTCATTCATTAAATGCTAAAAAATAGCGGGTGCATTTGTTAGTTCAAAGGGCATGACATTATATTCAAAATGTCCATACCTTATCCGAAATGTGGTCTTCTATTTATCTCCCTTCTTCATCCATACTATGTTGTATATTCTATGAAGGTCTATCTTAATATAGATCTTAGCTTGGCCGAGTTGTTCCAAAAATCCTGAGATTAATAGTAGAGAGTAATGATTCTTCACCGTTATCTTATTCAATCTTTGATAAATAACGCACTTATGCAAGAAACCATCCTTCTTCTTTACAAAAAATATAGATGCATCCACTAGAAATTTTGAAGGCTTGATGAAGTTCTTTGCAAGATTTTCATCAATATAATCCTTCAATACCGAAAGCTCATTTTTAAAAAAATTATAGATTGGGCCAGAAGATGGTTGCATTCTTTTCTAAAGATCTATAATATAATTGTATAGTTGGTACTCTGGCAATATATTAACATTCTTCTTTTAAAAAATATCTTAAAATTTGTTGTATTACTTTGAAATACTTGTCAATGAAGTCATATCTTCTTTAATTGGAGTTGCATAATTAACAAACAATGTATCTTCTTTGGCCGATCTTATAAAAGTCCTTATTCTAATAAATAAAGGCTTATCAATTCATGGCTTTTTATAAAAAAAATTTACAAGAATTTCTATTAAAAATATTATTCTTTGTGACTTTTAATCTATAAATGGATTATATTTTTTTAATCAAAACAACCTGAAAATAACAAGATTTAAAGGAATCCTAATAATATTAAACACAATCTTGCTTCTATAATCTTTGAACAACACTTCTATAGGCATGGCTTCATGGGTGACACTACCAAAGGATAAGGATTGTCTATCTATTACCTCTATATGAATAGATTTGGATTTTTGTATTAAAGAAATTTTGTGAAGCTTAGTGAATGCCTCACCTACGAAACAAGCAAATACCTCCAAATCTAATAAAGTCATAGTTTGAAGCTTTTGAAGGCCAAAATATAAAGAGATTATAAAGCAATGAGAAAGAAAAGAACCTAAATAGTTTTATAATGTTGAATTGTCTAGCCACACAATTCCTATTGTGGTTGAACATTGTCATTTTTCTAAACAATTATACTCCTAATTTTGATAATGTGTCAATTTTATTTCTTTGGACAATTGCTAATCTTGCGGTCTTCCTTACCACAATACAAATATAGACCTTCTTCCATCCAATGCTTCTTTTCTTATTAATTAAGAGATCTAAAATGTACTGTATTAAGTTGCATATCTTCTACTTCTGAATGTGAATTCAAAATACTTGTCGATGTAGCAAAGGTATATCGGATTGCCTATTGTCTTAGTGAAGGCCATGAACGTTGATCTTGTCGATATTGAAATAATTGATTATTATATTTTATGACTTGGTTAATGGCTTCATTGAGCAATTGTGGATTTGAAAGTGATAATAATAAATTCTTCATATCATCTCTTAATCTCTAATAAAATTGGTTCATTATGGCTTCTTTATTTTAATTGATATTACATATTAATTGCCTAAAATTAAATACATAGATTGATATAAAGCATGCTTCTTGATGTAATGCTTGGATCTTAGCTATTGTCCAATGAGCCTTATCATATTCTCTAAATGCTTCTATGAAAACTTCAAAGTTGCTTAAAATTTGTGATCTTTTTTCAAAAAAGGAAGAAAACCATGATAATGCTTGTCCCATAAGCAAGGTGCAAATCAATCCAACTTATGATTCTTCTATCAAAAAAATATCAGATTGTATGACTGTTATTAATCAAATTTGATTAACAAACCCTTAGAATTTTGAACGCATACCATCATATTTCTCTAGAAGATTAAATCAAGGCTCTTTATGTTATTGAACAGGTGGATTTTTTTGGCATAGCATAGGTAGTAGTGCATCCTCAAGTACAAAAGTTGGAGGTAGATACAGCCTAAATTGTGGCACTTCAGATGTTACGTTATTACAAAGTTTTATTACAACTCCTTCAATTTCCACAGTCCTAGCAGATAAAGTAATAAGAGTATTTATAATGGTGTTTAATTTGGACTTGGAAGATTTGGTCATACTAATGCCTTGACCTCCGGCCATTCTAAGAGAAAGAAGAAATAAATCTATAAAAAGATAATTTCAATTTAGAGGAGGATAATCCGTAATCTATAAAATGTTTTAAGATCTTCAAGGAGAAGGATGATCCATTCTCTCACAAGAGGGATAAAATTCTAATATTGTGATAAAAAAATATCAATTTAGAAGAGGATAATCTGCAGCTTCTAAAGTATTGATATACCTTCGAATAGAGGGATAATTCACTCTCTAACAAGAAGGATCCAATTTTGATATTGAAGATGAGGTCAGTCTCTACAAACTATCAAGGATACGAGAATATAGAAGAAGAGACTTGAACTGAAACAAGGTTTTAGAAGAAATCAACAAGAATTTGAATTAATCAGATGAATTCACAAACAACACCAAGAAAGGTGAGCTAGAGCTCTAAGAGATGCGTTGTTGAGGCTAAAGAACTCTTCAGCCTTTATTCCTATATATATTCTTATTTAGGATGCTTCTTGAGTAGCTTCTCGAGTAACTTCTATCAGGTGGGAAGCTTCTTGAGCTCCTTCTATTAATTAATAAAATTAATAAAATATTATTATATATTTATTTAATATATTTTAAAATAATAGATTTCTCGTCCGTTTTTTTTTTTTTTTATTTATCTTTTATAAGAAGTCAATAAGAAACTTAGACAACATAATTTTAATCTTATTAGTAGTTTAAATAGAGACTTATAATATATTTGTCAAATATGGAAATAATTTTATCAAAATATTTCTTATATCTTATTTATTTTGTGCTAAATTTTAGATTTTAATATTTTAGCATAGATCTTTAAATTATTTTTTATATTTTAATTTATTTAATAATTGATACTATTTTCTAATTTTTATATATAATTTTTATATATTTAATATATCAAATTATATTCTTATAATTAATATTATTTTTTCTCTAATCTAATAAGTATTAAATATTAAAACTTCAAATCTATATAAATAATTTTTTAATTATATTCTATATTTTTAATACAACTATATATAAATATATATATATATATATATATATATATATATAGATTAAAAAATTAAGAGATATACAAAAATAAAGAAAAGTTATAGTTTTTTACTTAATTAAAAAGAAAAAAAAATCCATAAAGCAAAATATATTTTTATAATAATATTTGCTAGATATACACAAATTTAAAGAATTAAAAATCAATTAACTTATTTTTAGATTTATAATAGTTTAAGAATTAAAAAATATTAAAAACTATATGATTATAAATACTATTAATCACCAATTAATACTTATCTTTATAATTTTTTATTCTTAAAAAAATGATTTAAGAATATGACCTAGTGCATATATATATATATATATATATATATATATATAAACAAAGTCATAGAAATAATTTATTATCTAAAATATTTAAGTTGTACTAATTAAATCTTAATTAAATCTAAATTTATATATTTTAATTTTAAATATGGCTGTAACTTGAAAGTGTAGACCCGCAATAACCTGCAATAAACTTGTCAAGTGTAGAAATAAATTCTTAAGATAGAAATATTACAAGAATTTTAGTATTTATCATTTAAAAATATTACAGTAATATCAATTACAAAAACTTATATTCTCCTAAAGTAACTATAGTATAATATTGTAAGGTAAAAAATAAAGGTAACAATAAATGAATTACAACCTAAATATTTTAAAATCATCTTTAAGTTTACTAGCTGAAAAGTAAAAAAAGAGGTCACAACCTTTGATAAATTTTTAGTTTTCTATAAATTCTTATTAAATTTATTAAAATGATTGTATATAGAATTCTTAGTTTATTCTCATGAATATTTGCAAAACAAGGTTTTAATTGTTTTTGCACAGTGCTAAGTATTTTTCTTCAAAATAATTAAAGACAATAATATAGTTTTTATAATTAGTATCTATATTATATTATAATAAAATATATATTTATTAGTAAATTTTTATTTATTTATTATATAAAATTAAAATATATTTTATTATATAATTAATTTTAATATCCATTTAATATTTTTTGCTTCCTCAATTATGCTTTAAAATTGCTTTTAAAAAATATTTTTTTTTTAACACTTTAAGGAAAGATATGTTTTTTTTACTAGTTAACTTTTATGATTTTTAATGTGTAATTTGAATAAAATAATTTTTTAAAAGAACTCATAAAGAGTTATGTTTGTGTATATATATATATATATAATGGTCACTAAGAACTTTGTCCTCAAAGTTAAGTAATAGTATTACATGATATTTTTATTTATCAATTTTTATCTAACTTCACCAAATAATATAACTTGTGATTTTACCAAAATATCATGAAATATTTACTATCCAAAATATACATTAAATGAGATTCTATTTATATGTTTAAATGCCAATTGGATGTTCAATTGTAGAAACATGAAATATTTATATAGAGAACCTGTTAAATTTTTAGACAAAAAGTCATATTTTATTCTAACAGAATGTTTAAATTATTACCATTGATTAAAAATGATTAATCTTAATTCTTGACTTAAGATTATTTATATTTTTAATTTGTGTTTTTTGATTTAACTATTAAATAAACCAAAAATAGAAATTTAACTTTTCCAAAAAAACAAATCAATTAATCAAAGCAGAGAGAGAGAGTAAGTGAATAGGCAAGCACGACCCTCTCAGCACCTTATTTTGACTCTTAATAATAGGCCGTAGTTGCAAATTGATTTTAGGATGAAGATAAATTCTAAAAATGTCAAAAAATAGTTTTTATTCAACTCTTGTTAACTATGTATCCAAAACTTTAAAACTGATATGCATTACTAAGCCTACATATACCACATACTTGCAAGATTAGTATATACTTCACATCTTAATTTTAATATATCACATTCAATGCTTTGGAACTCTTTCTCTTTAATTTTGTTAATTATATTTCTAAAGCCTATGACCAAAAATTTATTCATATTTGTAGTCTTAAGATGGTATCAATTTATGTTATAAATCTACTATACTTGATTTTGTACTATGTATTTGGGCACTTGAAAACATGTATTAAATGCATAAAAGAATAATTCTCGTTGTCATAACATTATAGTTTACATGATTTAATCAGCACACTTTCAAGCTCAAAAATATTGATTTAGTTTATGAAAATAAAATAAAATAAAATAGTTATCTTATCATGGTTTACTCATCTTGAACACATTCTGTAAAATGTCTCCTTAAAAGGATTTTGTCTATTTGAGGAAAGTATCTACAAATGTTTACCTCCAGAACCTCAAACAATTTCATTCTTGAAGTCTAAATTCCATTGAAGCTACATGAAGTCTTTGGTAGAATATATATATATATATATATATATATACACTCACTCCATTGAAGGGCGATTGTTGATGAAAAATAGTGATTTTTAATCTCCTTGGAAACCAATTTAATTTTTTTCTATTTAAACTTAACTAAGCATCTTCACCTTTTTGAGTTCTAAAAACCAACTTGCTAAACATATCATCTGTAACACTTTGACTTCCATAAAGTCCCACTGTCATGCACAATCTCAACTGTGTTATCTTTTTTTAAAAAAACTTAGTTGCTGTTGTTCTAAAAATCAATGTGCACACTATGTCAACAACCATACAGTGTTCAAGGAAAAAGGTGTCAGATGCCCAAGTTTGGCACTCAAACAGACATATAATATAGCAGCATAGGTATTTATTTCTTTATTTTTATTTATTTGTCTGCATGTATGCAGGGTGAGTACAATGAATATAGAAACTGAGCATTAATGATGGCATTTGTTGACAATCTGAATGTGGTTTTGACCATTTTTCAATACATGAACTTCTTCACCTTCAGACATCTCAACACATATTAGCATGTTTGTCAACCATTTGGTGACGGATGGTTTATTTTTGACATTTGCCTGATGACATTTGATAACATTAGCAAAGAATTAAAAGCAATGAAATCCTCATGTGCAAGATTGCAGCCGCTTTTTGCATCCAAAACAGCATGGAAGCCCTTGGAGGAAGTATGACAGAAATAAGAGAGAGAGAATGTGTGTATAATGTGGGTGGACCCAATATTCAATACATGTTTTGAAATAATGTATGCACTTCAAAGCAAATATCCAAAATATTGGATTGTGTTTTTTCATTTTTGAAATAGTGATGCATGTAACTGAGGTCAACCTAGTACCCTCTTTGTTTTTATCTGAGTTCTAGCCACTTGCATGGAACCCAATCAACCCCTGACATGATGAATAAATGCTCAATATTGTATAGTTTGGTCTGGGGAAGTAATCATAAATGCCTTTCTGGAAGCATCCAAGTTCATGGAATTAAAACATGAATTTTAATCCTTATGCTTCCTCCTTTTCTTTGAGTGTGTCAGAGGGCACATTTTTCCCCAACTGATGTGGTGAATGTAATTAACTAATTAATTAAAGGTCTGTATTGTGAGCACAATATGATTTGCAGTTTGTTTTTCAAAAAATACTTATATTTGCAGGGTTTTATGGAATTAAAACTAAAGAAGAATACATTTCAAAATATCACGGTCTAGTGATTACAATACAAAACAATATTGATTTACGAAAGTAAAGTAAAAAAATTCACTGCATTAAAATCATCAATAAAGGGTTTGTACATCATAAACCAGAAATAAAATAAAATAAAATAATTAGCAAAATAAGTCAAGAGAAGAGCACGTCCAAATAAACACACACACTTATAAATAAGAGAGAGAGGGATGCCGTTGGATGCGACAACCTTCGGGTGACCCATTTCGATGGTTCATCGGGTGTTCACGACCATGAGGGGCAGCTGCAGATCAGAGAAGCGATTCTCGGTCAACAACCTGCAATGCCATTACTCACATACACCTGGTCTGGACAGGGTTACACTGTAGAATCCAATACAAAAACTGCCTAAGCATCCTTCCATATCTAGACCGACCCACCGATGGATCAATCGATCCATCTATCTTCTGTATATAGACACAAACACGGAGATCGAGGGAGCGAGAGAGCGAGAGAGGGGTGGGGTGTGTGCTCCACTAGCACTAGTAGCAGAGGGATTTAAACGGTGCATATGATTGCGAGCAGCCCCCGAACTGGACTCACTGCAGCACTCATCGACTAGGCCGGTGTCTTTCTGTCTGTCTGTCTGGCTGGCTCTTCAGTAAAGCCTTCAGTGGCGCTGTGATTCTGTGTTGGAGACCATATCCTTCTCGAAACACGGACGATCTATACTCGGCCGCGGTGCCACTGCGGCGAGAAAACAAACCCCAATATTTATATATAGATGCGCATTAACAATATGTGCTCGGCGGATGAAGTAGCGATCAAGCGAGGGTGTCTGTGTCGCTCCGCCTCTTGGATGCCTGCCGTTCATGTGGATGTTGCATCCACGAAACTGTGCTTTGGTTTTCATCCATCTGCCTTGCATGACGAAAGCCAAGAGTCTGAATATGCTTTTTATCAATCTGAAACTAAAAATCATATTCAGACTCTTGGCTTTCGTCATGCAAACCATTTCAATTAATAAAAAAATGTGCATATCATTTGCAAAAATAAACAAATCACAAAATTATTAATCAAATTTTTTTATACATAATAATCATACCGTTTTAGGTAATGTAAAATATCTCAAATTTCGTTAATTTAAGGCTATTAATGAATAAAATTCATGATTGTTTCATATTATACATATATAACTTTATTTTTTGAGAATTTAGTACTTGTTTTTTCCTCACAGTTTTGTCATTTTGCATGCTGCTTCCTACTCTTTGTCGCTTGTGGTTGTGTGCATGTTAAGTTTTTAACTTTATGTGCATGCATGTATTTATGAGATGGATATTTATATAACATAATTATTGAATTAGGAGTATCATGTCAGAATTTGTATAAAAACATTCAATTTAAAGATAAAGATATTATAATTATTTAGTTACCTTCAAATACATTTCCAAAATTAAAATTTGTTTGGTTTGTCACATTGATTGCAACCCTATGGAGTCAATTTTTATTCTATTTAAAAAATAGATGTAAAAAAAATCAAAATAATTTAATTCAAATTTATTCAACATATTATATTTTTTAAATGAAGTGCCAAGGAATTAGTTTTAGTTTTCTGTAATTAACCACCTAAAACTATTGAGCCACATATTCTACTTCCTAGAAAAATAACATCAAGTAAAATGCATTCGGGCCTAAACAAAACTGTCCCTCTATAAATAAACATTGTTTGTGGGTTTGATTAAGTCATATTGTCATTGGAATGAAATAAACCACGTAAAACAATCAATGGATTGATAGAATGTGACTACCCCATTAAAAGAGTCGTAGTTTTGACCTCACCATATACATTAATAAGGAGCCTTATCACGGGCTGGGCCAAAAGCGAGAGTGACGCCATCCTAAATATACGCATGTCGGCTTCTGGCAGGTGCCAGCTGTACTGTTCAGGCACAAGTAGAGGAACCTCGGACAGCCAGTTGCCGGAATGGTCTCTTGCCCCCGAAGCTGTATTCAACAGCCTGTGTCGGATTTTCATTCGTTGAATCAATTCTTACGGATGAATATCGGTCTCCGAGGTTTTCCATCTGGGTCACTGTCGCCACCTGACAGCGACATTCCCGCGCCCGCCTACATGGGTTGGTTCGTCAATTCGTTCTTCCGTTTGTTCTTCCGTCTATTCGTTCGTTTGTTCGTCCGTTTGTTCACCCGTTCGTTCGACAAGGTGGAGAGGTGATGCAGCGCCCCCTCGGGAAGTGTGCAGCAGGCCGAGGCAGTGGTAGCAGTAGTAGCAGCAGCAGCAGGAGTCTGCGTAGCCGTCGCAGGGCGAGGAGAGAGGACGTAGGAGGCACATGTAGTTGGTGCGGCACCACGATGAAGAAGTCTCTCTGCAGCGGGCTGACAGCACACAGGTGCACGTCAGAACTTTCTCCTACCCGTGATCGTACAATTACTGCAACAACTCCCCTGGTGCCCGTACTGTCGTCTCTCTCCCTCTCTCACTTCCTCGTTGTTCATTCTTCTGCTGCTCTTCTTCCTCCACCACCACCTCCTCTTCCTCCTCCTTCTCCTCCTCTTTTTCCTTTTCTCTATTACGCATAGCCTCGAGTATTTAGTTCCAATCCGAGTACGTGCGAGTGTTGACCTTAAATGAGGATGATCGTAGTTCGTACGGTATTGCGGTATCGATTCAGGTGCGCAAGGTCCAAGGAGTCAGAGGGCGCTGTTGAAACGTGATAGAGGGAAGGCAAGACCAATGTGAAGTGTTGCTTGGGTGTTGTTGTCGTTGACGGATTTCTATTTCAGATATGGCGACTGGTTGGTCCCTGCCGCTGAGATGTGACTTTGTTTTGGAGTTTTAATGCTTATGTGGCGTAAGTGCCCAGTGACGTAAGTAGGATTATTGATGTTGAAACAGTTTTGTGTGCGAGGGGTGATGTGTTCATAAGTTGTGTGAATTCATCGTATTTTTTGTAAACTTGATGACTTCGCTACGGTGCCTTGACGTGGCGGCGATGTTTTTTCAAGTCGTTCGTAGGATTTTGAGGCATGCGCCTAGCATTGAGGATAGGTGTCACGGTGCTGGTGTTTGTTCGACGCTGTTTGTTCCACATTGCAGTATCGGTCATCTATAGCGATTGAGAAGACTTCCTGGGTAGACTTTTGCTTTGATGTTGTCGTTCTGTTTTATGACAGTGTGCGTGAGGCTCTCGTCAAGTTATTTTGGAAACTTCTCCCATTGACGCTGAACTCTTGGCACTCATGTGCACAGTATCATGTCCTGCTTATTGCGAGTCTGATGTCTCCTCCCCACGCCTTCTTGCAGGTAATGAGCTCTCTCAAGATGTTAATTAATGGTAGATCTAGAGGAAAATGCGTAGTGTTCGGTGTAAGAATAAGGCTTCATGAGATCTGGTAGATTATGTTAACTACCAGGTGAATTTACGGACTGATAACCGATCTTTGAATGAAGTATTTTTACATAACAATATCTGCAGTATGTAGCTCAAATACGTGAAGCTTGACCTCCACAGGTTGACATGCTGGGTTTTCAGGTTCAGAGACAAATTCTAATGAGAGCCGAAGAGGGAATCATCTTCACGACTAATGCTGAAATCCTTTTAAAACATCTGTCTCAGCTATGAATAATTCACCGTATTGGTCTGACAGTTGCTCCACTGAAATGCGATAAGTACGCTTCTCAGTGGTTCTGGTGCTTCTAGCTGAGAAAGTGCCGGCGGAAGCATCAATTTATCCGGCAAACAAGAAACTGAGGATTTTGTGATCTTATTATGGATCCTCTAACTCGTACAAAAACTTGGCGAATCGTGCTTCCTGAGAAGGCTTTCTGTGGACATCCGCTACCATATATCAAGAGAATGTTTTTATTGTAGAAAGAACCTGATTGCCGTTGTACTTACTGCTTCCGACCCTGTAAGACTGAAATTGTGTCTGAGGAGCATTACCATCTTGAGATGGAAATTTTGAGAGTCATCCCAACCGGACGCTTTATGATTGCTGGGATGCAACTAGAGACGTTTACAACGAAGTAGCTTCCAGAAAATATTATCGGGGCGCTTTAGTTTGCTTGCATCACGGATGCGTTCAGCGAATTTTCGAGCTTGTACAAAGGAAGCGAACTGTGTCGTTTTGGGCGTATGAGGTATTTCTCAACCCTGAACATGCTCTACGCTCTGGGGTGTTGAACAAGGGGCTTCGACAGTGATACAGAGCAGACTCTTCTAACGCGTAAGGGCGCTTCTTTGATGAAGGGATTATATCCTCATCTTAGTAGCAAAACTCTACACAACGAGGAACTAACAGTTGTGGCAGTGAAGGATTCTTGACTCCTCGCGCATGCATTCCTGCATTTATCAATTTTCAGCTGTGCCTTTTCAAGTATCATTCCGTCTTATTTTTACTACGAAAATTTAGGTTCTCGCTACTCAAAATTGGTATGAGGAACAAGGGAAGCTTCAAAATTAGACAATCCTCATGTTCTACGTACAAGTGGATACGGCTTGTGGCGATGGAAATTTATGGTGAAACTTTGCTTACGAACACTTGTTGAGAAGTTTGAAGGAGATTTAGAAAGACATCGTTCAATCTTAGAAGGGTCAAATGTCGACCAAGAGTGGAGCCAAGAGGGGCTCAGACTCTAGTCCCTGCATCTCCAACGGAAGCTCCAAATCGAAAGTTGTGCTGAGAGGTGGGAATGGAATATACATGCACAGGGCTACTGGCTCTGGACGGCTAGGGGTAAAATGGTGGAAGGATTCAGGCATTACCTGTATCAAGCCTAAACAAAAGGATTCTGAAGCTGGATCCAGGTATGGTCATAATTGGCATACTATAGCATTCATTATGTGGGTGGTTTTTATGGGCGCTGTTTCTGTGTCCGTTTATTTCGCCATGAGATTCGACATGCTTGAACGAAGAAGAGAAAATCTTGCGAACATGTGCGAGGGACGGGCTCGTATGCTTGAGGTAAACTGCTCTCTTCAAATTCGTTGCTTGTCTGTTCTTACTAGCCATTTGCAACATTTATGTGCTCAGTGAAACGATGATCTGATGTGCGATGTGGGTTGAGCATGCGAAGATAGTTTTAATACATGTCAAAGTGGAAGTTACTTGTATGTGTTATTGTTAGCGGTCATTACCAGCGCAAATTTTAAGGTTGTGAAGGAGTGTGAGAACCTGCATCTTCTTTTATTTTTTTCTACTTTTTCTTTCCTCGTACTTTCTTAGTATTATAATTGTAGTCCAAAATTAAAGGACGCATTTTACTCCTGATTGTGTATTACCTCCTGAACCACCGCAGGTCAAAGTGATTATTTCTTTTGTCCATTGTTTGATAACTATATCTATGCATGTGTACCATGTTTTCACCTTCCTTGCTAGTGAATAATCAAGATAAAGTAAGTCTATTAAAACATCATGTGCTGAAAACGCTAAGCAGAAATCTTGGTCAATTATGTTCGAGAGATGTTGTGAAGTCAATTTGAATGTTCAAGAATTAATGATTGTTGTGACAAGACAAGTTTAAAGAACTACTGGTTACGCATCGTAAGTGCTCTAAAATTGCAGGAGCAATTCAAGGCAAGTATGAACCATGTCAGAGCACTCACGGCTCTTCTCACTACTTTTCATCTTGGCAAGCAGCCCTCAGCCATCAATCAGGTTTCCTACTTATCCTTGAGAGCTTGTTGCCATACGAAATTTTTTTAATGCTATATATTTTACACCGCAAGCGATTACTTGGTCGATTTTAAAATACGGTTGTATTCATTCATTTTTAATGCATTCCCTCGCAGGAAACCTTTGCTACCTATGCTGAAAGGACAGCATTTGAAAGACCGTTGATGAGTGGGGTTGCATATGCCGAAAGAGTCCTTCATGCGAATCGAAACTTGTTCGAGTTGAGTCATGGCTGGACTATCAAGGAAATGTTTTCTAAAGAAAAGCAGCGAGATTTTGACGAATACGCTCCAACTACCATGACTCAAGAGACTCTCTCCCATTTGACGTCTCTTGATATGATGTCTGGTCAGGTTTGTATCCTTCCGAATTCAGTCCTCTGGTTCTCGAGGTAACCCAAAATGCTCATGATGAAACTCTAGGTGAATGCAGTTTCTTCCCGAATTAGGATTGTGGTAACAGGTGCCTCAGCTTTAGATATGCTTCATTCTCGTTTAACAAGTAATATTTATCAAACCCCCCCGACTTCAAGCACGCACCTTGCCGCTAGAGCCTAAATGATTTAGAACAGGTGCTGTGTACTTCGCCTAACGTGCATTTCGTATGAAGGTGGATTTATCAAGTTCATTTTGGAACTGGCAAATTAAAATCTAGATGATCTTTCTGTCCCGATTATGCAGGAAGATCGCGAAAATATCATTCGAGCGCGAGAGTCGGGAAAAGGTGCTTTGACGAACCCCTTCAGGTTACTGGAGTCTAAGCATCTTGGAGTAGTGTTTACGTTCGCTGTATACTCCACAGACCTGCCAGAGGATGCAACAAAGGAGGACCGAATTAAAGCAACCGCTGGGTACGTTGACTGTTCAATTTCTTGGTGGTTTGTAGTGAGTCTCTTTTGGGAAGAAGTTAAGTATAGTCAGATTGTCATGGAGTGTAATTGAGTGAAACCAATTTCTAGGAAGCTGGGCATTTTATTACTTACGCACATATTGTAACTTGACAAGAAATCATGAACGTCGCAGTTATCTTGGTGGAGCCTTTGACGTCGAAACGCTTGTGGAGAATCTTCTTCGACAAATGGCTGGTAGTCAGATTATTGCGGTCAACGTATATGACATTACAAATGAAACGATGCCTCTTGTGATGTATGGCTACACCAACGTTGAAAAAATGCAAAGCACATATGTCAGCGATTTGGACTTTGGAGACCCTGCCCGTAGGCATGAAATGCGGTGCAGGTGTGTGCATTCATTCCATGCGGCGTTTTACACCGCATTGCCACTCTGATTAATGCTTGTTGATAATTGTTCTCCCTTTCATTCAGTCGGCTAAGAATTCAAAAGTTACAAACAAAATATTTGAAGTGCATGATTCAACAGCTGGATACCTATTATTGGAAAATGGATATTTGCAGCAGCTGTTTCAAACGCTTTATAATACTCATGAGTAAATCAAACTAGCTTGGCCCACATTTATTTGATGGAGCGACGATATTCTTTGTTCAGGGAATATCGAAAGAGGCATCAGCAGAGGCAAAATGTGATGACTAACAACTTTTTGATTGTTGTGTAGGTTTAAAGAGGATGCATTGCCTCCTTGGACAGCCATATCCACTTCTATAGGAATATTTGTGATAGCGTTTTTGGTCGGACACATGTTACATGCTTCAAGGAACCGAATCGATAAAGTAGAAGAAACCTGTCGCATATTTCAGGAGCTTAAGATGCGTGCAGATGATGCCGTTATAGCGAAGTCTCAGGTATGCTATCTCTACTTTCCATCGTATATCTCTTCCACTTGTGCGTTATGAGACTTGACTGGTAACATAACTAGAATACTTCTAACCAGGATTATCAATGCGCATGACGATTTTGTTTTTTCTTACACATAAAAATAAAATAAAATAACACAGAAGCATAAAATAACGACTTATTGTTGAACTTGTGCAGTTCTTGGCAACTGTGTCTCACGAGATTCGGACTCCAATGAATGGTGTTCTAGGTTAGTATATATATCCACAATTCTTGGATTTCATACTTTGTTATTTCTAAGTAGAATTGTGCTCATATTGTCTGCTTATGTACATCTCTGTGATGCAGGAATGCTTCAAATGTTGATAGACACTCCGCTGAATCCAGCACAATTAGACTATGCCCAAACTGCTCTAGCCAGTGGAAAAGCACTTATCAACCTTATTAATGAGGTCCTTGATCAGGCTAAGATTGAATCGGGCCGCCTAGAATTTGAGCACGTTCCCTTTGATTTGCGTGCCATCCTTGACGATGTGCTCTCTCTCTTCCATGGAAAATCAAGAGCTTCGGGCATCGAGGTATGGATTCAAGATTTGAACCGTCCGTGACTTGGATGTATTATATTCTAAGCTTACCATCTATAATTGCAAACAGAACAATCTGAAGGGGAGAAAGGTGGATTGCGTAGGTTTAGGCTACCTGATGTTTATTTAAGTCGGGTTTTATAATACTTGATTTCGTTGTATTCTAAGTGTTGGTTGTTGCTTGAATCATGAGCAGTTAGCGGTTTACGTTTCTGCGAGGGTTCCCAAAATTCTAGTTGGTGACCCTGGTCGTTTTCGGCAGATCATCACCAATCTCGTTGGCAATTCCATTAAAGTAATCATCTGTTTTAAATGCCTCAACTTGCTTTTATGTCGCATGTGTACTTGACTTATGGAAATATCATCCCTAATCTTTGAAGCTCTCGTAGGGGATTTCGTGAACTAATTATGATTATTAGCAATTAGTTTAGTTTCTCAAAACTGTGGTTGCTTCGTGGTAATTTTTTTTTCCTAGCAGTTTTGAAGATCCTTTCTCAGTTTTTCTCAAGTACTGCTTGGATACTGATTTCAATCTGTTTTGTCCACGCCTCAGTTCACCGAAGCTGGTCACATTTTTGTTTGCGTTCATCTGAATGAAGACGTCAACATGGTGATGGATGGGGGTGGAGGTGATGCTGACGATACTATGGATGGGGAAGTTGAAAGTGCCGGACCGCTGAATGACATGAACTACCGATTTAACACCCTTAGTGGCAGAGAAACTGCTGATTACCGAAACAGCTGGGAAATGTTTGAGAGACTGCTTGCGCAAGAACAGTCACACCACGATACTTGGAGTTACTCCGACTCGAGCGATGTTGTGAACCTGGTGGTCAGTGTGGAGGATACAGGTGTGGGTATACCCCTACACGTACAAGACCGTGTCTTCACTCCCTTCATGCAGGTAATACCCCTTGATCGAGATTTTGGGAGGACACTTTGAAAATGCATTTTGGAAAGATTTTTTGAATGCTTGTTTCAGCTGTCCTTTCCGGTCTTCGATATGACTCGCCCACTTCTTGTAACAGTTACCTCTTAGTCATGAAAAGGCGAAATTTTGTCTTTCACTGTGTAGAGGTGGATAACATTACAATCCGGTTTCCAGTCCTTCACCGATAATCGGGCTCTCTAAAGATACTGTGAAGGATTTTTAAATCACATACAGTATGCATACAATTGTAATGATTTTTAGGCGGATGGATACTTTTTGCTTATTTATCCATGCTTGTTTTCAAGGGTAAGATTCTGTTTGTAACAACCGTTCGTATTTAGTACGTGACTCCATCTAATGGCTGATTGATTTGTTCTCTAAATTTTGGACATATCAATGCAACTCACAATTTCTCTCCCCCTTCCTCTTCCCATGCAGGCTGACAGCTCAACATCTAGAAATTATGGAGGCACTGGAATAGGACTAAGCATCAGCCGGTGTTTAGTAGAGCTTATGTCAGGGGAGATGGACTTTGTTAGTCGTCCTAAAGTAGGGTCCACATTCACATTCACTGTGGAATTGCAACGTGTACCTGCCAATATACCCGAAAGGATCCTTAGAGAGGGTAGGAACAGTTATCTACAAACGCCGCCACTAACTACTTGTTTCCAAGGAATGCGTGTACTCGTTGTGGATGGCAGAAAAGTCCGCTGTGAAGTCACTCGCCATCATTTAAAGAGGCTCGGACTCCAGGTACTGCCGTGTGTGTGTGTGTGTGTGTACGTGTGTGTGCGCGCGTGCGCGTGCTTGCGTACGTCATCCTCTTCCACAATTTGCCAACTCTTTGATTGTAAATTTGAACTAAAACCTGTAAATTATCTAGTGTCCACACATGCCGAAGTTACCACGTCTCAGTGGATTGACTGCATAATCTTCATCTGCCGTGCATTTTAGATGGCAATCTGTTACAAGTTTTCTTTTATCGCTTAGAAATTCTTCCCGCAGATTTTGTGAGCAAAGTGTCCTTTTAATGTCTGCTACTAACAAGAGTTCTTGGTTTATGAGCAGGTTGAGGTCGCCCACACTGTTAGTGAGGCTGCCGAGCTTCTTTCTACAGTGGCTGACCAAGGCACTTGCAGCTCAAGGGGTTCACGTGGGTAAGTTTATTCATATAGCTGTGTAATGCAGCTGTCTTGTCTGAGCACTATATTTATTAAATGTTGTTATCCTGATATCAGTATGCTTGTGATGAGGCGGTCTGTTTTTTCGTCAGATTTTGGTCTAATAAAGAGGATTCAGTGCGCAGCTATAACTAGTGAAGACCGATCGCTGTTTTCTTAGATTGGTGATGGTAAAATGCTTTTTTCTTCTGCCTTCTAAATTTGCGCATATATTCATGGAAGATCTGGTGCAATGTGACAGCTCCTTGGCAGGAAATATCGAAATGATTTTCGTGGACAAGGACGCTTGGGGTCCAGGAACTGGGATGAATTTTAGAAGCTTGCTTGCTGAAAGTGCTATCGGCCACTCGGGCTACCAAAGCTCGCGAACTAGTTACCAGTATCGCACAACAGTAGGCAGAATTCCCTTTGGATACCCAGTGATTCAATCCATGAAGAGGATGGTTCTAGTTGCGACATCAATGACTGATATCGAGCTTGGGATGGTGAAAACCAGCGGATTTGTGGATACTGTTGTTAGGAAACCACTTCGAGCAAGCTTGATAGCTGCTTGTCTCAAGCAGATCCTTGGGGTTGGAGACAGGAGCCGAGACCAAGAGCAGGAGTTGCGGGGTGGGGTTACTTCTCTACAGACTCTTTTATATGGAAAACGGATTCTCGTGGTTGATGATAATCCCGTGAATCGAAAGGTTGCAGCCGGGGCTCTGCACAAGTATGGGGCTCAAGTTGAGTGTGTTAACAGTGGAAGAGCTGCTATCCAGAAGTTGAAGCCTCCCCACAATTTCGATGCCTGTTTTATGGACGTGCAAATGCCAGAAATGGATGGGTAGGGTTCCTTCCACTCTTAGTCATCCACTCGTTGCAATAGCTGCAAACAAGCCTGCATTAAAACAAATGGTAACTGAAGAGCTCAAGTTTGCTGAAATGGTTGCTAACCTGGTGCTTAATGTAACGTCAAAGCTGGACAAGATTGAGGATGGACTTTGTTGTACTGTGAAAACATTTTCCAGGGCTATCAGCAAGTAGTATGATAGTAGAACATCGCTATTGTAACCGAATCCATGCTCAATTGAATGTTCCAATTTGAGTAGAAACGTTCGGTTTTGATAACAATCACTCTCTTGGCCTAATTTTAGAACTGCAGATTTGTCATGCACACTACTGATCAAAAAATCTTCCTTGAACTGTACTGTAACAGTTTCGAGGCTACAGGGTTAATAAGGAAGGCGGAGGCTGCAGCCGCAGAGAGAGGCCAACCAGCGGGATTGCCAACCTTTGGACGCCGACTGCATGTGCCGATCCTGGCTATGACAGCTGACGTTATTCAAGCTACCTCCGAAGAATGTATACGCTGTGGCATGGATGGCTATGTGGCTAAGCCATTTGACGAACATCAGCTTTACCAAGCAGTTGCCAAGCATTTTTTCGAGGTGAACTAATGTACCATATCACGCAGCTTCCACCGCAGGAATAGTTGAGCAGGGATATCAAAATGTTATCAAGGTGTGAAATTAATCAAAGCAAACTTATTATAGTGGAAGCTGTCAGATTAGGCTTTGAATTTAGTTTGATGAGTTTATTGCATAAAGTATACGAATCTGGGATTAAGACCTCGTAGAGCGGCTAAAGATTAGGTGCTGGTTCCTCTTACGTAGACCCGACATGTATGATACAGTTCCGAAGAAATTTGAATGTGGTAATGTGTGCGGCTCTCTCTGCATGCATGTGTAGTGAGCAGATCGATATCACACGACAACTTGTAATAACTTAATCGGCAATATTCAGCATCATTGCGACGCTCCTGTTTCCAAGTGAATATCATTTGAATTATACCCGTCGTATTGTAATGTGTACTCTATGTCTTTCTGCTCTTTCCGTCCTTTCACAGACAGTCAATTAGTTTCTCTCTTCAAAACTTTTGCAAGCTTCCTGAACCGTGCAATCTGTTGCATGTGTTTGTAATGGCTCATCGTGGGTCATCTGCTGTATCATTGCAAAGTTCACTTATGTATTTTTTCAAAAGTTCGACCTTCAACCATGTCAATGATACACTTCTTGCTAAAGATTTTTCATACGACGTGGCTCGTTTGAATTCGAAACATAGGTAAGAAACAAATGAAGTGTTTTTTCGTGAACTGCGATGCACCCCTGACGAGTAGTTCAGGCTAATATCAAAGGCCAACGCTAGAAACATTGTGGTAGGTGCCTATTAAAACGATGGACTTCACTGAGGGATTAGTCTATAACAACCTAAAACTCAGGAAAACCATTCAATCATACTCGAATGAATGCTTTAACACCTTCCATGAAACATTTTGTGTCCTCTCAGCTGTAGCAATCACTTCTTCGCTGAACTCTAGCACTTCGATCAATAAGCCTAAACTATTGACCAATTGCACCCATAATGCAGAATATGCTGTCATGCACATGATTATTAGTACTAAAAACTAGTCTACACAAGTCATGAACCTCCCCAGCTTACCTACGCCATCTTCAGTTTGGCGTGGTAAAATGATTGCATATGAGCGCCCCTTTAGAAAAGCTGAGACGCAATGTACTGCATTTCCTTAAATGTGAACGAACAGGTCTGGTTTACGATTAACAGCAGATGCTGAGACCTGTAACTTCTCAAGAACAATGCGAGCTTCACGCAGACGAGTGCAGATCTCCTCATTGCCAGTATCCATGTTTCGGAGTCCTTCAATTTCTTCCTCCCAAGATTCTAGTACTTTTTGATGTAGTCTAATTGTTCATGGTCAAGGCCTTCTGCATCCATGGAAATCAGCTATGCTCCAACAAATGTGACTTGTTAGAAGCCCTTAAAAAATAGAAATGATTTAAAATTACTCCAAATCTAATATTGTCCCGTTTCAGATCGGCTAAAATAGAGGACCGGTCATTAGTTTGAGGAATTGATTAGTGGACGTTTTGAGTGTCCAAGAGTATATAATACACTACATTGAAGCAGAGATAATTGAACAACGATATGTTTTCGACCCCCAGAACTTTTCCAAAGAGCTGTGTGCGGCTTTCATCGGGGGGAGTGTAGTAGACGTAAATTCTAACTGAATAGAGAAAATTACTCAAACACACGGACAGCGACAGATCTATCTCTATTAAAAGCAGTAAAGGATACTGTAAAATTCCCTCTTCAAAGGCTGTGGATGCGTCTAGAAAATAAGCTTTGCCCGTCTCTAGCAATCCGGAGACCTGTTCATAAAACGAAAATTGTAACAGTAGTAAATCACATTGGATAATCTACCTGGTTAGCCATGTGATTTTGAATTGCATCTCTTATTGTCCTACATAAGTTACAAACATGATTCACGAGATACCAGAGTTTCTATGGTTATTGAATACGTGCATATAAAGCCAAACTAAATAAATAGTTCTGATAATCAGCCACAACGTTGAAACCACTCCAGCGTTCAGCTAGTCTGGTCTTCCGGTGAACCCTCACAACTTTGATCGAGTCTCGCATAATGAATTGAAATACAGGAGTGATTGGAATCAGTTCTTGAGACACTTGGACCCAATTTGCTGATTAAAGAGTTCAGGTGTACCTGATGAGTGAAGTCATCAACTCTCTCTCGATGTTGCTGGATATCTTCTTCCATAGCCTTGGACAATATTACTTCATTTTGAAGAGTAGCTCCACGTTTATCTTCTTCCTTCTTGGGACTATCCTTTTTTGAGATTGCATTTTCTCGACGGCGTTTCTTGCGCACCAACTGTGAGCATCCTTCTGCCAAGTCGCTCTCCGCAGAAGTGTGCCGTAGCCTTTGGTCGTCAGGATCAGAGCTAGCCAACTTTTTGCGCTGAACATGAGAAATGAAAGTGAAAACAGCAAGAATTATGTATCATATGATCAATGATGGGTAGGAAATGGAGCAAACATCATTAATTATGAGGAAACAGAGAGATGCCTTTGTCTAGTGTTCCACAACCCAAATGACTCTATATTATGGTCATTTCTTGTTTTGAATAGGTACTTCAGTATTTCAAGTGAAGACATCGTGGCATCTCCATTAGTTCATATCTATGTACGTTATGTACGTGCAAACTGTGAGAAATTCGTTTACAAATGTTGAGTGCGTAGAAGAAGGCAAGTGAGTTGCAAGAGTCAGAAATGCTCAGCGCCTTTCCTCAGAGTCAGGTAGACAGAGAAAAATTAGCATCATACATAATCTTAGAGATCTGTACATGTCTTATAATATGTATCATTGTTTGTGCTCAAGTAAAATGATGATAAAGACGACGGTAGTCGAAATTGATGGCCGAGACGATTTTATACCTCTTTCGCGCGTCCATAACCGGAGCGTTCTTCACTACCCCCGCTGTTATTTCCACTATCCATGGAGGCAATCGTCACAGACGTTCGCACAAAGATTCTTGGCAGAAAGCGAAAGAAGTGGAAATATCCAAATCCAGAGCCTCAAACCTAAAGACAAACGTCTTTTCTGCTGCACTTTAGCCTAAGACTGCTGTAGACTGACAGATACAGCACCAATTTCTAAAGAATTTTCCTGGATATCGTAAACAGTGGCTTGAGAGAATAAAAGCGATGTTTCAGCGAGGACCTTTTGTGAAGAAAGTAAACTTCGTTAGTGCCGATTGCATTTCTACATGTTTACTCGCACAATCTTTTACAGTAAAAGAAATAGATTCTGAATGCCAAATTCGAAGGCCTCTAAAGTGCCAGTTAAAATATATATAAAGCATCTATGGCTTGATACTTGGAAAAAGAACCGTCGAGCAGTTTTCGATTCATATATCTCATTTTACGTTTATTGAAGAAACTGAAAGCTCGATGTCCAATCCTACAACCAATTGCGCCTCAGAAGAATGTAATCAATAGTCCTAGCAAGAGAAGTAGAAGCACAACGACAACAATCATTAGGGACATGGTGTATTCTGAGTCTTCTTCCGAGAGGTCCCTCTGAGCATCCAAGGATTTCAATCGGTACCGGAACATGGTTGCTCACACATTCCTTGTAAGTCTAGCTGAAAAGAAAAAATGATAAAACTGACCAACAATAGCTAACTATATACCTTGAAGTCAGCTTATTTCTCCTACAGTAGCGAAGACTAATCTTGATCTCTGCAGCAAACCTACTATAAACTACGACACATCTCATTAAAACTCTCGATTCTCGAAGGGAAAGAAAAGCGAGAGTCTAATGGCGAAACGTGGTCTTAACACTTTTCCAGTGAAGAGAGTAAAGTTCAAATTAGTCCTGCCCGGTCCGGTTGTCGATCCCAGTTCTTGATCCAGGTTCTCAACCCGCCCTCGCTTAAAGAGTGAGATCCTGGTTACGATCACCTATAAACGTCACATGATGGGATATTCATCGAAGAGCTGGAGGCTGCTCAAGTCCACAGCATCGGTCGTCAGAGATTCAATGCTTGTCGACTTCGAAAACACCTTTCGAAACGTCAAACGATTGTATCAAATAAAGAAACAATCGTTCATTCTCGAAGAACTTTTTCCAAGTCTTCCCTTCATGAATGAAATTGTGGTTTGATTCTCCAACTGGTGCAAGTAACCAATCTTCAAAATTTTCTTCTGTAGTTGTGTAAGCGAAGCTTCCGATCGAGTGTGAGTCTTTTGTAACTAGTTCGATCCCTGTGTAGCTATTCAAAGAATATGATCGGTGAAAATATAAAATGGTTTTCGTAGCCATTGCCGTTACATGCAGAGGTCGATGCATCTTTCACTAGGTTTAGGTCCTACTGATCAGGCAATAACGTACATTAAGCCAGTTGGTAGAGAATTTTCCAGACGTGAGCACGTGCTTTGAAGTTTTGCTGCTCAATGTTGCGAAATTCCACTATAGGGTGCCAGAAGTCGAAATCGATGATGATTTGAAGCTGAAAGGATTTATTGCCTTTTGATCTTTCGGAGAGGACACAGGGTTGATAAGTTGGATTATTCATGAATCTTTAGCAATGCATGGCAATGTACATTTCCAATCGCATTTAATGAGCTCAACCCTGTCCTTTTGTGTATTGGGATGGCAAGCAATCGGCACATCTTCGACAAGTCCATGGCCTAGGAGGTACATATCTTCTCTGACGTACATATTTGCGAATCGGAACTGATTTTGCTCCCCAAGCCTGATTGAAAAGGACACTCATCTCAAGTGGCAGACTTTTCGGAGAGGTAGGGGTTGAGAATGATACTTCGTTCTTCATATTTACATTGGATCTCTGTGCAGGACCTTAAGGTCTACGTTTCAAGATATTGAGAAGATGCGACAAGCAGGGCTTTCCTATGAAATAGGAGGTTCTCAAACAAAGACGCGTTCGGATCTTGTTGCAACGAGGTGTACTTGGTTCTGACCAAGTTATGTTGATTACTTACCCTTCTTGGCACTGGTGCGTAATCATTTTTCCTGACAGGTTTTATATCCGAAAGACTGAAAGCTCCGTCTGCGCAAGCTTTCTTAATCGGCTGAGTCAATTTCATGGCTCATTTCGAGCAACGCCTTGTTTCCGTTAGTTCAGATGGAGCGATTGCGTACGACCACGAGAAATCCGTCAGGGTAATGCACTGTCAGTCAGCAACCGGATTCCATGAACTTGGTTGTAGGGAAACAGGGTAACTCCTCAGACAACCTCGGGTGCTGTGAGTATACCATTCTTGAGCAAATCCTTTCCGGAAAAGACAAACTGTAAACTGGCTCCACTGCAGCGAGTTGCAGGAAAGCGCGTCTCCTGAAAGTATCAACTCCTGTGCCACTTGCTTGCACTCTTTGGCAGATGCCTGATATGTTGAACGCTGCTGGAGTCTTCATCGGCAACCTTTTGCGACAGAATTTTACTACGAATAAACATTTTTAACAGAAGTGGAGAAGGCTCGAAGGAGTGGACACTTAGAGAGCCACCAATATTCTCCATCTTTCAACGTCGCCAAAATTCATGTCTCCAATACGTGAGTGATACAATCTTTACACATTCCAGTCTCTCTTTTCAAATACATAATCCAGTTTCCTTTCTGTCTACCTTTCGTTCTTTTCGTTTCATCCTTGAGAGGCACTGAGTTACAGCGCAGCTCAAAAGCATGAAGGAACAGAAAATAGAAGGTCCACATGCGAGACTGAGAAGGCTGCAGTGAAGGTGGAGTTGTTTCAGTCCCTGTAAGTGAAATTCCTGGTACTTGTGAGTAAATATTTTGCTTCTGTAGTACGGGTTTTTGTCAAGAATCAATTTCAATGGTGGCAGGACATAGCATAAATAAAATGAAGTTAAGAAGGGAATGGTATTGTGAGTGTAGAAGTAAAGAGAATGTAAGAAAAAAAAAATTCATCATTTTGCTAAACTCACGATTATCATCAGTTAAATTGACTTTATAACAAGGAATAAAATTATTTACAACTTACAGTAAAACAATAAAAATATAAAATATGAAAAATGTAATTATAAATGATAATTTTTTAATTTTGTTTTGATGCTTTTGATGCTTCTTTTATTCTTTTGGATTTGTGTAGGGGTGTAGGTTGTAATATTAAAATATGTCATAAACTAAAAAGTTTTATATATATTAAATGATGGTTTATGTATATTTTGTTCTAAATGCTATTTTTGTAAGAAGATGTCTGTAATTATACTTTGTATTATTATAATTGTACAATTGCAATTCAGATTATTTAACATATTTCAAAACTTACTATTTTTTTTGAAAAGCATTTTAAACATATAATCTACCAAAAAAACTTATCATATATTTATCTATTTATCTAAATTTATATCATATAAAAATTCTTGTCTTGATAAAGTTATTAAATTATTAAATTTAAAATCAGTTTTATTAATATTAATAATATTAGTCAATACTTCATTATTTTTAAACTTTTCTTTTTTATCAAATTTTTTATTTTGTTATATAATTAAAGATTTAAAATATTACAATTAATTTAGAATCTACTACTATTGAATATAATAATTTTGATTTTGATTTTTTTATATAATAATTATTAACTAATTAATTAATTAATTTTAATATTAAATAAAATATAATTAATATTATTAAATAATTAAAAAAAATATTTATACCTATCATATATAGTGCATTAGAGTCTAAACTATAGAAATATCATAATAATATTACTTTCTATTAAAATTAGAAAAATCTTTAAAATGATAAAAAAATAAAACTTTAAAAATTAAAAAGATCTAGGAAAGTAAGAATATATTCTTTTAGATTTCATAAATGCAAATTAAATTAAAAAAATAAGAAGAAAAGAAAAAGCTTATATAAAATCAATCAGTTTTTTTTATTATTATTACTTAATTTGAAGACATTTGATTTATAAAGGGATATTTTAAGTTTAAAAATAAGTCAAACTTGATTGATGATATCTTTACATTTAGACATTTTTTCTCTAAATTTATTTCGATGACTAGCATATGGTTGTTTAAAGTTGATGCATAAGAAACTATATTTACTCACAAATTCTAAACCTAATTCAAGATAATTACAAAAATAATTCAAAAGATTAAAAATCCTATTTATACTATATTTGTACTAATTTATAAACTACTAGTTATATTATATATTTTTAAGTTTTAGTATTAATTTATAAATCCAAATTATAAACTTATTTTTTCATATTTCAAATATAACAAAAAATTTAAGATTTATTCATTTATACAAAAGTATACCAAAATAAAGGTATAAGTGCAGAATATAAATAAAAAATAATTTATAAATATCAATTTCATGCCTCTGTAAAGTTTTGTACAATTTCTTTCAAAAATACAACTTATTGTAAGATATTTGAATTTCTACCTGGTTTGTTTTCTACAAAAGAATGATTTGCAATTATATCATTAATCTTTTTATTCTTTGCAATATTATACTTTATCTCATAGTTAATATCATAACTTGATTCTGTGCAAATATGAGAAGTTTTAATCTTATGTCTTAAGATATTTATTTTTATACTTTTTTTTTTGAATTATTCTCTATGATTTAATTTCCAAGTTTGTGTTATGTTTTTGCAAGTATATGAGTTCTTTTACAATTTTAAATTTGAATAATACAATGAGACATTCAAACTAAGACACAAAGCTTCACTTAAGAACTTCTGGTTTCAAATTTAATTTAATTAATATTTTTTTGATATACATGTAATCTTTTATCTTATTGATAGTCCAACAAGAGAATCTTATTTAAGTTTTTTTTTTTTTTAATTATTTATTATAAAGTAAGCAATTTTGAAGTATTTTAAATTTTGTTCTTGATTGATCACTTTATTTTTATTTTTTTTAATATATGTATAAAATTAATACACTCTTACTTATCAAATTTTAAAAATATTAGAAACATAATATATATATATATATATATATATATTCAATTGTATAGTTATAGGATTTTAGCTCATAACTGTGAGCATTTAATAACAAACTTTTTTTAGCCATCATATTGTTATTATAAGTATTATTTAAAATGGTATTACAACATTCAATGTTGCCCTGTAGAATACTTCCAATTCAAAGCTTCAATCTGTCATATTTTTTTATAATAAACATAATTACCAAAATTATATTCTCTTTAAAAATCTTATTTTTTTCTTAAATTAAAAACTATATATATATATATATATATATAGTTTATTTATTTATTTATATATACTACATGGTTAGTTTACTCCAAATAAAATTTCTCATGTTATCATATTTTAATTATTCTTCTCATCCCTATTTCAATGATCAACAAATGCTCCCAACAGAGAGAGTTTAACCAAGTGGGAAAAGGGACTGGTAATGTGATCCAGACGGGAACGCCGTTCACGCCGTCGGGAGAAACTGTTCTCCGACGTCGGGAACGAGAGGAGGGGTCCACGTGGGAATGGATGGATGACGTGGCAGTTGCTATGTGCGGAGTAGGAATACATTCATTACGACCTCGACCTACCCCTACCCTCCACCACACAAACTACACTCCATGTGATACAAAACGGGTAGGATCTCATTTCGTTCATCCTCATCCATCCAATTCCACGATCTCATTCATTCATTGGGTGGGGGCAGTTTCTTGTTTTGTAGACACGTCCACGTTGCGTCGATTATTTCTGGTGGAAATTATTGTCTCATTCAGACCGCGGCAATGAAAGAGGTGTATTGGATGAACGTCGTCGATGATCGTTGTGGGTTAAGTTGTTATCATCCAAGGTGTTGAAATTGGGGCTATTTGGCTACACCCATTATTTGGGAAAGTGCATAATATATAAAGAGGAAAAATCTAAGGCTCGTAAGAACTTCTATTTTTTTCTTCAATGGTAGTGCATGATGTTATGTTAATGATGTTATGTTAATGATGTTATGGATTGCAGTCATATATAATACATTTTAAGAGTGGAATTTAACAATATGTAAATAAAATATAGTTTTCAGTTTCTATTAAAAAAACTAGAACCTGTATGTTAATGTCAAATGTATATATATATATATATATATATATAATTGATCATTTTCTATATTTAAAAATCTCATTTGTAGTGTAATTTCATCAATTACACTTTTACCATTTAAAGAATTTTGTTTCCTTTTTAGCAAGTTTTTAATTGCTGGATGATTCCAATATTGTGATTTTAAAATAATTTTGTACTCTCTGTGGTTTTGGTTCTAGTTAGAATAATCAAAACATACACTAATTATGAATAAAAATATGTATCATTACATTTTCAATTAATAAATTCAGATTAGAATGAAGAAAGAAAAAGAGGATTCTGGAATTTGAAAATTAATATTACTTAATTTTAGAATTTGAAAGTGTAGCACTTTAATTCAATGTAAATGATATATATATATATATATATATATACACATATACAAAAAATTTGAATGAACTCAGTCTTATTACAAGTATTTTTGTTATAAAAATTGTAACTATATAAAAGATATATTGCAATTACTGATTTTTTTTGAATAATTGCAATATCCTAGCAAAGGATTAAACAACATTAAGACTTTCTTAGCAAACTTGGATAGCATTATGACATTGTAACAACCAAATAAAACTTATTTTAAATTTTTTCTTTAAAGAATGATAAGTGATTAATTTATTTTTATTTTTTATTTATTTTCTAAAATAGTGACATCAAATTCTTTGACCAAAAATAGCACTCAAAGAAAACAATTTTTCTTTCTGTTAAATAATAAGAAGTTATTCCAAACTTTAACACATATTACATGGTTGAATTTACTTGATTGTAATATTTTATGTTATTTTGTATGCATTAAAATTTATAGATATTTCTTATAACCAATTATATCTACAAATTCTTATGCATATGAAATGAAAATGTTAAGATTGATTCCCAAGATATGACTATTTGTTAAACTAGGTCAAAATATGATTCCAAGACACAAAAACAAGGGCTTACATCACATAAAAAGTTTTTCTTAGAGATTGAGGGTGTGGTTAGAGACCTCAGAAAAGACCTTTAATGAAGTAATCAAAGTTGGGATTTTGTAGGCAATAAAGATTTAATACAATAAAGATTAGTATAAACTTTGGTTTTTTTTTTTCAATACTCTATGCTTGATTTACTATTGACTTTTTTTAACAATGTGGAGGTAAAAATAAGATATGATTAATAAGTTTTGTATCATTTTAACAGTACAATTAGAAAATACTTGCAAGAATACACAAGGAAGTATTAGAATTTGGCAATTCAAGGTTGGCTGTTGTATTACTTTAACAATAGTTTTATTGCAATAATTATCATTTCATAAGTTGGATTTCTCTTTAATTTTGTGACCAAGTAAATGACTTAAAGAGATAATATTGTATAAATTTTGAAGCTAATCTAATGGCCCAATTAGGAATTATGTTTTGTTATAGTTCACTAATTAGCAATTAGAATTTACTTGGACTTTGCTTAAGGTTTGTTGAGATTTGCTAGAATATCCTTAGGATTTTTAGAATTTAAAATTTAGAATTTGATAGGATTTAGTATTTAATAGGAAATAGGATTTCATAGGATGTAGGGTTTAGAATTATTAAGAGGATTCAGGTTGTTGAAGAAGAGTGATTTTTGAGTTTTCTTTTTCTTTTTCTTTTAAATAATAATATGATTTTGGACAATAGAAATTTTTCCTCTATAGCCAAGTACTAGGTGCATTTTAAAACTAAAATTCATGTAATATGACAATGTCCATTTAAAATATATTGTTCTTTATTACATCTCAATGACCAATTTTAACATGTTTTCTTAAAGCAAAGTAAAGGATTGAATATATATATATATATATATATATATATTGATAAGTACTTAAAATAAAATTATTAAAAATATGTTGAGAAATTTATTTGCTTTAATGCATAATAACTTATACATAAAATAGTATTTTTAAAAAAATATTATTTAATTTAAAAAAGTTGAGACAGTATATTTTTTGATATTTTTTTAATTTAATAAAGTGTATTTCTAATAAGCAATAAAAGCTTAATAAAATTTTAATTTATGATTTATGGAATTATTATTATTAATGCTATTCTACTATTATATAATTTAAGTGTAAGTTAAATATATTTTAGTTATTTTAACTGAAAATATGTAAATTAAAATAATGAATTTAATAAAGCTTTGAAAAATTGAAAAAAATATTTTAATTTTTATAAAAATCTTAGTTAATTTACAGTTGTAAAATTTTATAATTTAGTTAAATGTAATATTATTTAAATATTCAATAGGTACTATTTAACTTATATTTAATTTTTTTGTAAATTTTTTATAATTAGAGAAAAATCTTCAAAGAGGTCTTTGATAATAACTCAATCCAACTCAAAATGTTAGATGGAGAAGATTTTCCTATACAAACAAATAGAAGTTGTTGTAAGGAATACAAGGTATGAACATTAGTTAAAAGCTCAATCAAACCTTCTAAAAATAAATTAAAATTATGTATATATATATATATATATATATATATAGGTTATATTTTTTAATCATATATTAAATTTGATTCACCAAAATCTAAAAATAAATCTTCAGATTTATAAATTTTTAAGGTATAATTTTTAAAATTTACTCTTCTTAATATGTAGACATAAGTTAAAATCATGTATATACTTTTGAAGATTAGAATAAGTTTTAAATACCTATAAATTTATTTAGAAATATTTTAGAACTTTACATAACACTTCAAAAAATACATCAAAATATCTTAAGCTATGTTAAAATAAAATCTACCTAACCAATTTTTTAAAGAAGATATGAAGTTTATTTTTCTGTTTTAGAAGTTCCTAATGATTAATAGATCTAGAAAATTAAAATTAAAAAATAGGTACAAAAATGTTAACAATATGTTAATTTTTTTATTTTTAAACTCATTTTAAGCTGTAATTATAAAATATTCAATATGTCAATATTTATTGTCTCACATTGTTTTAGGCAGCTATAGTTTGTGTTTAATTTTGTGATACTTATAAAAATAATACCAACATATTTATTTCTTGCATAAAAATTATATCTAAATTTTTAAAAAAATTATGCAAAGTTGTATCAATGGTTTTTTTTTATATTTCAATTATGTAATATATATATATATATATATATATATATATATTTTAAATTATTAATCTTTACTTTTTGAATTTTTAAATTTTATTTTCTTATCCAACATGTTTTAATAATCATGTATAAGGTTTTTATTTATATACTTTATTTATAAATTTTTAAAAATAATTAAACTTAATTTATTTTATTTTATTAATAAGCATATTTTTATTCATTAAAGTAATTTTTATAGTGCTAAAGATTTAATTTATATATTTTAATATACTAGTTTTAAAAACTAAATACAAAGAAACATTATCAATACTTAATATGTTATAATTTTTTAAGATTTTTTGATTTTTAAGCAATAAAATCTAATAAAAAAATATAAACAAAAAATTAAAATACTTATTTTATAAAAATCATAATTGTCATGATATAAATATTTTTGTTCACTTTTTATACTAAGTTTTAAAATTCTTATATATATATATATATATATATATATATATATATATAATTTATAATATTTATTTTAAAATAATTTACTTTTATTGGTTTTAATAATAAAATATATTTTATAGTTTGTAAAAGATTTATTAAGATCATAATAAATATTATAAGGGATTTTAATCAAAATATCATCAAAGGATCTTATGAGATTTTAGAACTTATATAAATCAAACTATAAAATAATGATATATAAATTATTTATTTATTTATAATAAATTTTTAGTTAATATAAATTTATTTGGTTTATACACATGTGTGTATATACATTTTATCGTTATAGTCAACTTGTTATTTTTAAAAGTATTTTATTGTCTATAAGTTAAAAATTTATATTGCTATTATTTTTATTTTTATTTTTGATAAATTTTTGTATTTTTAAAAATAATGAATTAATTTAGATAGTTAAATATGAAAATATTATAATTATCTTAAAATATTAAAATATTTTATAATTTTATTCAATTTTTTTACAAGATCAAGACATAATTTAACTTAAAATTTTTATTTTATAATTTGTTTTGAATAAATCACATCATAAAATGAATAATTTTCTTTACCTTATTGTTGTAGAAATATCTTGTATTTTTTTCATATATATATATATATATATATATATATATTCACAAATATTTGTGTGTGTATGTATGTGTATTTTGGTTGGCTTGCAATCAATTGCCTTTGTAGAGGTTCTATAAAAGAGAGGTATCACCCCTTATAGCATGGTGTACTTTCTTTTTAATGGGTGCTTAGGATATTTTTTGACATGTCTTTAAAATGTTTTAGCAGCTTTAGTGCTTAGCTTGGTAGAACCAAAATTTAGAATATATGTTGTTTTAGATCTTAAAAAATCAACTATGTTCTATGTTTATTTCTGTGAAGCATATTTTTTGAAGCATTATTTATAAGATATTGAACAATGGATGAAGACCATAACATGAACAAGTCTAGATAAAAATCTAGAGCTTAATTTGATAAATTAAAGACTAAGTGCCATAAATGTAAAAAATTGAATCATTTTTAAAAAAAATATAGAAATCAAAACAAAATAAAATTAAAAATAAAGTTTATTTTTAAAACAAACTAGTTTTGTAGATTTAAACAGAGATTTTGGAAATTGGTTTACTATGACCACATGGAGTAGTAAGTTTTGGTGAATGTAGTTCCTTAATTATAATTAAAAATATCTTATGTGTCTTTAAAATAATTGGTTTTACACTTATACTTTATATAATGTTAGGACTATACTGATAGAAAATGATATATTATGTAAGATTGTAGGTATTGACACAATTTGTATAAAAATTAATATTTAACTAATTATAGACAATTTGCTCAATTGTAGATAAAACCAAGGAGGTATAATACATCTATATTCCTAAAATGACTTGGTTATCCACTAGTACTTTATAGAAAAGATCACATCAAAATAAAAATATAATTTATTTGTTTTTTTAGTGTTGTGCAAATAATAAAAGTCTCAGAATACTTATGTATTGATTTGGTACCTTACACAAGCAACCTCAAAAATTTATTTATTCAAATTAAAACTATTTCAGTAGTTTTTTTGATAAAATTTAATATAAATAAATATTATGGAAAGGATTTATAAATTTCAATAATAAGAAATATTGTATAAGAAATATTTTCCAAAATAATTTATTAATTTTCTTAATTTCAATTTTTTTATTTTTAAAATCTTTTTCTTCTTCAAGTGTTTTGAGAAAAAATAGAATTTTTATTGGGAATCCTATTTAATGAATATTTTGATACTTAAAACATATTTAATAATAAAACATTGTATCTTACACACATTTTTGACGTTGAAATCATCATTTTCTAATCTAAATTTTTTTTTTTTTTTTCAAAATGACACCAAGTCGCAGATAGGTTGAATTCAGCGTGATGTAATTTCATATACTTCATTATTGTAAGTAAACAAGTAGAGCATCATCGAACACGTGACGATGAGAAGTGATATTTTTCATTCATCAATGAAAGGACAAACGGATGAATGTAGGAATGGGGTCGGATTCACGGAGGTGCGGAGTGGCCGCGGTGTGAAAGAGCGCAAGCAGAGAGCGGGGAAGGAGTGGGTGGATTGGAGATCGGCCCCACGGGGCTCCATGTCCAAAGCTTGACCCTGTGCCAGCCTAGGTGCCTTGCTTCTCCCGGGCCTAGGATGCGTGCTTGCTCTGGAACCACAGAATTGCTTCGCTGCAGCATCAGCAACACAACAACACGACCACCACCACCACGACCATGACGATGACGATAAATGCTGCATTGGAAGACGCAATTGAATTGTCGCAAGGGCTCTGTAGCGATGAAAGGCCTTTCGAGAAGGGAGACAGAATGAGAGAGAGCGAGAGACAGGTGAGATCCAGCTGAGGGAGGGGAGAGCTGGGATCCCCTCCACCGGGAAATGTGAACACCAACCGAGGGCCGGAAAAGCCGAAGTCTCGTAGCACCGATGTCGCTGCAATGCTCTTGCTCGTTCTTCCTTTCTCTCTCCTACCCCCACCCCCAGCAGCACCAAATTTGCTGACGATGTCACGTTTTCTGCGCCCAGTGTGCTCGAATTTCTTGGAGTTGTTTGGTCACTGAGAATTGGTATTGTATTTGTTGTTGTTGTTTCTTTTGCCACACGGAAGGAGGCTCATGTCCATTGCCTGAGTGGGCAAGACCAGAGTAGTGTTGGGGTCGTTGAGTTTGTGAGAAGAAGCAGAGGAAGGGCCGCCATTGCCGGAAGGAGCTCGTCGGAGGACTCTGTACGTTCTTCGTCCGACACAGCTGCCATGAGGGAAAACTGGTGTTGGCTCCTCTTTGGTGAAACCCTAACTGCTCTCAAACCCTAATTTATTTCTCTCATAGGGCTATACACATAGTTATCACATCCTTGTCATCTTTTTTTCCAATTGTATTTCGTCTATATGTATAGACATATATATTCTAAAAAACAACATATATTACTTGTCATAGAAATTTTCACACACATGCATGCACTTGTATATATGTATTTGAATATGTTGGAAACTCTAGTTTGAACAGAGGAATAATGTTTTAATTAATTATTGATGTTTAAACATAATATTAATATACATTACATAAATAGATAGATATAAAATTATACTATCAAATGATTTTGTCCTTTTGTGTATTGTGTAACATATTTTTTTCTTAATATTAATATAAATTGTTTAAATATAGAACCTTTTATGGTTATTGCAGTCTAGATTTAACTTCTTCTATGTTTTAAAACATAAGTCAAACTTCTACTTGATGTATTTAAATGTGCAATCTTGAAAATTAATAATTTCTTTACATGGTTGCAATTTTAAACAAATTTTTATTATATTATTTTTTAAAATATTTGTACAAAAAATTATGTTTACAAGTATTATTTTATAAAATATTAAGTTATTTTGAAAACATCAACAATTACATGAAAGTATTTAATATTAAATTATATTTTTAATTTTTTAATATATATCTTGGTTGGATTTAAAATACACTTATTGTATAGATAGATGAAAACTAGACTTTAATTAGTTTTTCATCTTTTAAATATAGATGCCAATTGGAAACTTACATCTACCACTAAACATTTGATATGTAGAGAATGAGAGAAATAGAAAATATCCCATATTAGTGAAGTGGAGGAAATAGGTGGAGAAAAGATATTATAAAGGACAATAAAAACAAATCTATTTGTAGTGATTTGAGGCTATCTTAAAATAAAACTATGGATAGTAATTAAATATGATAAAATCATTCTATGCAAAGGAAAGGAAGTCCATCTTGGTCCAAGTTATCTCTACTTATTCAAATTCTTTTTAAATTTTATTTATTTATTTTCTCTCCCTCTATATGGCCCGGCCGTCAATCCCAGGCTCACCTCAGCCTGCCACATCGTTCCTTCACTCTGTGCACATAATAATAATAAAGCAACATGGGACGAAGTTTAGTTTTTTGAAAAATTGTTGAATGGTCTAGAATCCAACTAAGTCCTTCCCTCCTATGACTTGTTTTTCGACAATTTGCATAGTGTGGCAAAATTAAATTACTTGGCATGTAGCGATTTAACTTTAAAAGTAATCGTGACTGAATGGAGAATTGTAATGAATTCTGAAGTGATTAACAACCTCCGTCCAATTGTAGAACATACGTAGGATTATTTTCATGCACGAGACTCAGTGACATTGGTTTAGTTTATTTTTCAATAAATTGCAACTATTCTTGCGATCATGAAAAATGTCAGGATTCCTTATGGCCAAAATGCATACACAGAAACTGCTATCATTACAGATGTACATGTCTATTAGGACTTGAAACAAAATTAAAAATGCACTTTATTTTTCTTATCTAGCCTCGATTTTCATGTTCTATAATTGGAAACTTCAAAACACAGAGGATGAAAGCAGCAAGCAGATGACACAAGGACGTAGAGCTACGTTCATTCAAGATATTGCGATTCCGCTGGCAAGTTTTTTCACACACCTTAAGAAAGCCAAGAGGGAGTGAGGGCGCGATGGCGGGAGTTGGGGGGGGGGACGAAGGCACATGCCCCAAAATAGGTAACCGAGGAATTATCATCCACGACGTTTCATCCGATGTAAGCGTGGGGTCAATTCGCGGAGGCCGGCTCCAGGCGCCCTTGCGTGGTAAATAGAAGGCACGTAAAAAGGGCCGATCAGGTACAGGGTACCAGCAGCAGCGGGAGAGCAGTAAGGGGGGAAAGAAGGACGAAGCCAACATATGCGAGGAAAGGCGTTCCGACCAGCCCAGGCACTGGGTAGCTACAGCTTCGGCAGTGACGTAATGCTCTGACAGCAGCTGGTGCAACCCCTACGCCCGTCCCACCATCCGGCCTATTCTAACTCCTGGGTCTGCTACTCCTCCTCCTCTCACCCCGCCCAGCTCCACCCTGCCCAGCTCCATCCCACCTCTCTCGCTCACGCTGCAGCGGCAGCAGCAGCAGCTCCAGCTTCCGTTCCGACCGGGATGCTACTGTTGTTAATGAGCTGAGACAGTGCGTAGACGACGATGGTGATCATACTTAATTTGTTTGCTCATGGCTGTAATGTGCTTGAGCGTAATGAATATGGTGATGATGTGCCGCTAGTGCGCCCTAGGGGAAGAAGTGAACGGATGGGGCAGTGAGCGTGGCGCGGTCTGCATCGTAGTTTGCTCATCGTGTGCTGCTGTTCGGCTGCAGTGAGTGCGCGCGCGTGTGTGTGTGTGTGTTTTGAGATGCTGATGTAGGCTAGGGGAGAGCGAGGATCAGAAGAGAGAGGTGGATTTCCAGGGGAATTATAGTGTTGGTGATTTTATGGTTACTTGCACACATTGCCAGCTCTTGAGAGTCGGTCTAGCTAGGATCGGACGAGGTAGTGGTGGTGGTTGTGGTTGTGGTGGTGGCTACCTTTCGGCGAGGGAGGGAGGGGGAGTGGTGTACAGCGGTGGCGAAAACAGCCTTGTGTCTGCGCACTGTCTGCTGGGCATGGTGGAAGTGTATGCGTGTGTTGGAGCGTCATAATCCTGGATGGGGACGACCGTCGACTAGTCGTAGCCTGGAGGTTTGAATTACCTCGAGGAGGTGGCTGTGGCGGTGGAGGTGGAGCGCTCGCCGGAGCGCTGCAGCTTTGACCCCTTTTTTGACAGTCTGAGCTCTTCGATTAGAGCTGCTCATCTCACGGGGATAATTATTATTATTTTCCTTTCTACACGAGGAAGGGGAGGAGAAACGTGAGGGAGAGCGGACCGGGAAGTGAGACGAGTAGAACATCTCGCCGTGGGAGATCAACGGAGGCAGGTTGTGTGAGGTTGGGTTATAGTGGTCTGTTAGAGAGGAGAAATGTGCAAGAGAGTGGAGAAGAGAGACGGGGAGAGCTTTCGGGCATGCTAAGTGAGAGCAGTGCAGAGGAGTGGCGAAGTAAGAGCTTGCAGGTGACGGTTGTCGTGTTTGGGCCGTAAGGGAACTGCCTCTGAACTGCGGTTGGGATCGCCAGGAAAGTTACGATTGCAGAGGTTGCGTGGGTTGTTTGTGGTGTCTAATCGAGAGGTTACCTGGAACGGTGTTTCTGGATGAGGGTGGGCGGGTTTGTTGTGCTCAGCTTTCACATTGCTGTCTGTACAGATTGTTAAACAAGTTAATTGGTAAGTGAGCTGGAAGCCAGAAGTTGTCGGTAAATGGAGGTTATGCTTATGTTTGTGAGCCAGTAAGTCCACTTTTACAGAAGGGAGGGTGATGAAGCAGGAGTAGATTGATTTTCATGGAGGCGCTCTGAGCTTATTGGCAGTAGGTTTGATCGAAGTCACGAAGTGAAAACCATGGATGTTACAGCTCCACAATAGCTCCCCGGAAGCAGATTGTCGATGTAAAAACTGAGATATAGAACAAGAATCTTCACGGAAGCCGTGTCTTTTAGAAAAGGGTAACTGGGAAAGAGCAGCACCGGTAGGTCGCAGTTTGTGATCAGGTCGGTTATGTTTGCTCTTGACAAGTAATTTGAGGAAAATCTATTACATAACTCTGGGTGTAGATGCAGGGGCTACACACATTACTTCTAAGATCTTGCTGAGTGCCCGCAGCTGTTTCAGACGGACAGTATGATCTTCCAACTACGAACGAGACGCTCTCAGTGACGAGATTCTCAGATGGACAAGGTAATGAATCCGAAGGTTTGAACGGCAGAGCTTCTGTTTTGTGTGATGTGATGCTCGAGCTTGATCCAACTTTGATGTTGACGGAATTAAAAACGAAGGTTATGCATGGTTTAGTTTCAACAGTAAACTCTATCTTTTAAGTAATGTTTTTGGGTTTTTAACCTAAGTTACCTGCAGACGGTTGAATGAGGATGTAACTCCATTATAAAACGTAATAGGAGATTGACTTGTATAGAAAGTTAGGACGCACGAGATAGTGCTAGGACCTGATGTTTGTGTTGTCGTAGAATGAGAATTTAGTACAATGAGCGCTGATACTGAAATGCTGCGGAAGTTGAAACCTATGACATGAACTATGATGTTGAGCAGAACAGCTCATCTACTGCGTGCTATGGTTTGAACAGTTGTAGCGTCTTCAGATTATAAGTAGTGATCTTATTTTCAAGTAAACAGTGACTGAAATCGAAAATACTCGTCCCTGTTCATTGACATAGGTTGAGTTATCTTTACACTTCATGGTATGCTGTTAGCTGCACGATTATAGCCTTTGGAGAGAAATGTTGTCTAACTTTTAGTGATGTATTTTGATCCAGTTGGGGTATTTTTGATCTTTGCAGTCCGCTGAACTTGGGCTTCCATATCTCTGGTTGAAACTTGTGTTGTAGGTGTGGTATTTGAGCACTTTATACTTAGCTTTTACCGTATATGACAAATGATTCCAGTAAGACCGCAGTAAAGGACGAATAACAGAGCAGTTTCTTTGAAAATTTTGAAAGAAATTTATCAACTAAGTTTTAAGTGAAATATTTTGCTTCAACAGGAATCCTGTGAGCCGTCAGTCCAACAAAATCTTTTGTACAATTCCGTTATCTTTGAATCACTCGAAATTAAGTCGAGGATAGCGCCCAGATTGTTAATCGAATAGGAAAATAAAAACGGTTGTTAGGAAAGTGTATTGGAATGTGTGTTCTAAGTTGAGCTTCAAAGGTAATATCTATGATCTAATGAAAGATTTCATGAAGAGACTAATAATTTGGTGCTTATTCACGTGTACTCCTAGGGGCAGCAGGGGTTTCAGGAACTCTGAGGTGCGCTAAATTCTTTGTCAAAAGGCTCACCCTCCCCATTCCTTTGGACATAATTGGGGATAGCTGCAATTGGCGGTAAATTACATCAGTTTTATCATGGAAAATGGCTACCACAAACTCAGCTGAACACAAACAACTCAAGGCAGCAGTCAGTTAGATAAACTCCAAGTTCTTTCGAAGGACTTATGTAAGTTGGACAGCTCGGACAAAATCAGCAGAAGTGCTTCTGATGTGAAACTACGAGAAGGAACGACGAGGCTACTAGGCGTATACGCTCTCGATCATTCTTCGTTGTCAGCAGAAAATTCCATGAAAGCGTAAAGTAAACGTTAACGACCATCTCATTCGCTGATCCAAATGTGAGTTCAATACCGGAACACAAGTATCCCAAGTAAGGTGCTGTGAAATGCTAACAAAGCCACTGCAGAAGTGAGCTGACTTTCATTCCTTAAGCTTTAAACCCAGCGTGAAGGTTTCTGATAGATTTCATGCTTCCTCGACAGTAATCACAGAACGTGTGGCTAAGATCAATGGTCTGTGCAGGTATGTGACTGGAAATATACAATTAGTTGCTGCATGCATAAATTGATGCGAATTGTTGTATTCTTATTTACTATTACCGTGCTTGAACGAGAAGGATCTGACTATCTTCTAAATGGTAGGAGTAATCTTCTATTTTTTGTTGTCGATATTCAAATCTCTCAACTTTAATGGAACTTGTTGATGACTTTGATCAGTTTCTTATATTCTGAGCATTTTTGGTAATTGCCGGTTGCTATGGTTTGTATTGTGCGTGCAAAAGAAATGGGAAGGGCCACTTTTTTATTTTAGTTTTGTTAAATTTTTATCGAAAAATAATTTTACGCCTCCAAGAGTTGTCAACTAGCAACTATGATGTTACTGATAGTTTAATTTCCACTAAGCAATAATTTAGTCATCCAATTCGTACTATGCTGTCCTGATGTTTCTTAAGCTCTACGGGCATTGTGGTTGTGGCTCTCTGGCTTATCAGTGGTAGTCTATGTTGGTTATGACAGGTATGATTACGACAAGTTGCCCCTTCTGTTTGTCGAGAGGAAACCTACTGGGCTTCCAAGCTTGGCGGATAAAGAGATTGGTCCATGCACGGGTATTAATCTGCTACTTATGCCTCTGAAGGGGACGCACCAATGCAAACCAACATACATCTGTCCCTAGCTGAAATAAGAAAGCCCTTTCTTGTGGCTGGCCATCTCTTTTTGCTCCACTTACTGATCCTGCTTTCGCTTCCACCTGTCCAACCAAGTCTACTGCTTCTCCGCCACCTGTAAGAGTAGTTTCCGACGACTAAAATACTGGACAGTGAGTATTTAAAAACTTGACCATTATCCCAAATATAAGTCCGGATTTTTCTCATATGGGTTAGACCATGATCAGTATATTTAAAAGTTAGCCCAAGCGATGAATCGATTGATTGCAGAAAAACCAATCAACTTGAGTCGAATTGGTTACAGCAAGTTACGTAGCAGCCTTACCAATCACTCTAAATGTGGTCCTTCTCCAAAAGTATTATTACATATGGTATAGGTTGTTTGCTTACGATCATTTCTGCAATTAAGGCGTGTTTAGAGGTTTCCTATATTTGGCGTGTTCTCTCTCCCCTGTCACTCAATCTTGTCATCCAGCCGCCTCTTGTTATCAGGAGGATACCTGTATTGCCATCCTTCGTGGTATATGGGATGATCCCTTCTGCAAATACCAACGAGCAGCAAGACGACCCAAGGTGGTCAACAGAAAATTGGGATAATCCAGTTGCAGTCGTCACACTTGATCAGGTCCCAAGCCAGTACAGTAGTGCAAATCGCCGAGAGTGGGAGTGGGATCCAATGATTCTTGCACAGCACCCTGGTAGTGGAGGATCAACTGACGACGTCGATGGAGATCGCATGAAGAACCAGATATCTGCAGGTATACCCAAGTCGGTCATGACATAGCTAATTACAACTAAATTAAGGACTCTTTTACGTAGTCACACCATCCTTCTGAGTCCTGTGTGATGAGATGCATGTACAGTTGATTCTGTGGAAGAACATCTGCTCAATCTGTCAAATATTCTTTGCCAGCCAATTATACCAATATTAGCGTGAAAGTTTTGATTCTAAGTCATGATCATCAACAAAAAAAACTTTTCAGATGCTGCTGCAGTTTCTAATTGTTAGTTTTTTTTGTTCATCTATATTTCACAGGCATTATGTCAAGCCTTCGAGCTTCATACAATTTCAATATGCTTTCCGCCGGCCTACCATCCAACTTTACCCAGAACCACATGGGAATTTACAGTTCTGCTGGGATCCGAACCTTTGGATCTTTAGACGGATCTGCCCAGGTGCCGACACAACCAAACACACAGAGTGTCCTTGAACCATCTCGTATCCCAGGACTTGCAGCTGAGAGTGGCGCAGGCCTTGACAATGATATTCGCTGTAATGACCAGCGTCGGCGCGAGTTCTTTGCAGCAGGAATGCACAATCATCATGTCAAAAGAGAAAAGGTATGAAACACTAGGTCAGACTGGTTAATATTACGTAATGCATATCCAGATTCCATGCATACAAGGCAAACGTTCTAGTAAATTGAATTTCAAATTCCAATGCCATGAGGGATGTTTCTCGATGATAGCCCGGTAAATAGTAGTTGGGATATGTGCAGGCAGGTCCCATGCTTCTGTATTGTTGTTCATATGTATCCGTAGTGCTCGTTCTAAATAGTTCTAGTGTGGTTTTCCTGATCTACGAAGACAAACCATTGCTAACTTATCGTAGAGCGTTGAATTGAAGCCCACATTTCATCATGTTCTTGAGTCTCATTATCGAAGCTTGTCTCTTACAAAGGACAACGACGGGCATGCTCGAATTGGGCTTAACCTTGGTGTGCGAACTTACTTCTCCACGGAAGAGACTGTTGCGAACCGGCTTGGAAAGCGACAGACTGCAGGTTCACCTGGGTCTCAAGTACCCATGTGCCAAGCAGAAGGTTGTAAAGCCGATCTTAGCCAGGCGAAGCAGTACCATCGTCGTCACAAAGTTTGTGAGCACCACTCAAAAGCTCTGAATGTCGTTGCTAACGGCCAAACCCAAAGGTTTTGCCAGCAATGCAGTAGGTATGTTGAAAATCATGTGCATGTATAAAGCTCAACCATGTGGTTGTTTTAACGAATTTCAATCCAATGACTCATCTTGCAGAAAAAAATTATTTTAAAAGCAATTGCTTGAGTGTTGCAATCGATTTTGTGATGAGTTCCTAGTACTAACATACAATGTTAATACCAGGCCAGTTCATCACTGAAGTGATATTAATTTCTCTATTTTCCCAGGTTCCACTTGCTAGGTGAATTTGATGATGGTAAAAGAAGCTGCAGAAAGCGCCTTGCAGACCATAACAGGAGACGAAGGAAGCCACAGCCCAATGGGTCTGCGCCGGGAGGAACTACAGCTGAATCTCTACGGATGAAGAGAGAAGACGATTTCTCGGGCTGCAATCGTACCAATGGTGAGGAATTTTTCAAATGAATAAGACAGCGTTAGAAGTTGCCTGAATGCGACAAGTAATTTGTCAGAGTGATGACAGAATATAGATAACTTGATGGAGTTACCAGTGATCATAATTCATGTTTGAGACCGAGTATTTAGACTGTCTTCTTTTGGATAATGGTCAACTAAAATTGATGTCAGTTGGTGGATATGAGGTCCAAACAGCCACTGGTCATTAAACCGGGCTATCGTAATGTAAAATAACTGTAGACAATAAACATCACTGAAGTAAGGTTGGGACCTTTCAGAACTCATTCATTTGGGTTATCCCTTGTGTTAACTATGGCCCCCGGAACGCCTAGAATCAAATCAATGTAGTTCGACATTAGAAGGCACAATTCTAGATAGTCCAAGAGTATATTTCAAAGTCACTTCACAGGATTAGAACTCATAAATCAAACCGACGGGCATCAGCCTCGACGTGCAGATTCAGCCAGCTGCATATAATACATTTCGAACAACAATATCAACTTTATAAATCGAAGTGTTACTTTCTATTCAAATAGTAATTTTCTAAACAACAGCTCAGGTTGTCGTGGACGAGCAGAAGACTTAGGAAAAGATACCATCATAGGTCTGTTGAGGATTTTAACTGCATAGTGTGCTTTAGAACTTTGAAGTCTTACAATAACTAAACTTGAGTGGCATGCAGATTCAAAATCGATGATCATGCCTTTAAAGAGTAGACGCTCACTGAGCTCAGTGTCTATTGAAGACTCTGATGATCAGAAACCTGGCTCTGTCGGCAACAATCTGCACTTACGCTCCTCTGGTAAGGAATATGGGAGAGGAGCTGGAGATGAACAACCTCAATCTCGTTCTGGAATGCAGATGAGCTGTCAAGCTGTGTCAGGTTCTGAAGCACAGACCTTGTTCTCTTCCATGTCAACAGTACCCCTCATGCTCCAGAGTACCAAGAGGCAGAGGACCATGACAGAAGGAACTAGCAATCATGGTCTAGACCATTCCCTACATCAACATCTGCAGGTACTCGTGATGTGTGACGTAGACTACCTATACTTGCGAAACATACAGTATTCAGGAGGAGCACGAATATCCTCTCTTCGAAGTTGACTCTCGGAAACCATCTGATTTACAAGGAGTGGATGTTGAATGCAGGCAGTTAATTCAGGTCAGACTGGACCCAATCTTTCTCTCTCCTTCCTAGGAGGTCAAATGGGACGAAGTCGCACGATGCCCAATACAACTTACAACGGAATGGAACCTCCGGTATCATGGTTGAGGCCTTCCAACACGACGTCAGAACTGACTCAGGTGGTTGGAAGACAGGGTTCCTTGAATTACCAGCACCTCATGTCTACTGACTCGAAGTCTGGTATCACCTCAGCTTCTGCGAACTCTTCCAACTCTCAGGTACATAATTGCGCAATAAAAGGAAGCACCTATCAAATTTAGATTGTCGTTGCAATCTTTAAGGTCACCAGAACAAGAACGTATCCATTTTCTGGATAATTGTGATTTCGTCCATGCAGTCCCTATTATCAACATCAAGAGCTAATCGCAAGCAATGTTGCAGGAGCATGATGTTCAGGTTTACTCTCCATCGAGCCAGAATCTGATTCCTCGTGATATAGCCAGCCCGGAGTGGATGCTTGGAACCAGCCCCGAGTGGATGCTTTGAAGCGACTCCTGTTCGTTGGAGAAATCTAAAAACTAGACGATCAATCTCATCGCCAGCAAACTGTTTTCCCAGATTGTTTTTTTGTTTGTGGTTTACAAAAATATGTTGGTGAAACCAGAAGTTCAGATGAAAAGAATTAATACTCTTCGATGAAATGTAGTGCGTATCCAAAGTCTGAATGATTGTTAGAATAGATGGTTGTACCCCAATTCAACAATAGCCATCGAAGCGCTTTCCGTAAATTTGAAAAGGAGTGTGCTTCAAAGCAAAGCGGGAGGGGCTGAGCCGTCGTGAAGAGTTGAACCTTTTTGGAATCTCTTCGTTGGATATTTTAATCGAAACTAGGTAACTGCGGTCTGGTCATCCCAATCATGCCGCTGATTGATCCTCCCAGATGGAGGCAGTCCTCAGACATTGCCAGCCTCGTGCAGCCTTGGTCCTACTATCTTTGGAAGGCATGATTCCCGCATTGTTTTCCTGCGCAGTGTCGCTGGAGGAAACAAACATGCACTAAATCAGGAATAGACAGATTTATCTCCTCTCATCTGGTCAGAGCTCTAAGGATTGGTGGAGGCAATCAAGCAGGACTGAGTGAAATACAAATAATAAACTATAAGTTAACTTTATATTTTATTTGTTACTGTTATATTTTTATAATTTCACTCTCATCCTGATCAGAATCATTTTTAAATAACACTGCTCAATTTTACAAGTTTATAATTTAAAATTTATCTGAACACATTATAGTTAACATTGTTTTACTTCTCAGCAAGATTATTATTTACTAAAATATGATCTGCAGTAAATTTACAAGTTTTATGATTCTCTATCAGTATAATTGTTATTAAATAATATTTAAAAAACTCTGATTGGTAGGCCCTTACATTCCATTAGACCAATAGATGCAAGGTCAAATGTTTTAAATATCATTATACCAAGAAGACCAATATGAAATTTGAGTCTTAAGATTTATAAAGAATTTCAAATAGGTTTACACTTAAATAAAGGCAATTGCATAAAAATTAACTTAATCTTTGTTTCATTGATTACACATTGATATTTAAATCACTTAGCTACTTATTCTAATATGATTAAAATTATTTACATCTAATTTAAATAGATAGATTATATCTTTGTAAGTCTATTGGCAAAGAATAATTATACATGTATTTTAAAACATATTTTTTTAAAAATTTATATCAAATAATCATTTATTTATAAAATTAAAATATAATGATAGATACAAATAAACTTTTCTTTATCCATGTAAAAATCTGATTATGTTTACATACTTTTTTATACTTAAATAAAAATTTGTAAGCAAATTCAAATGTAGAATTGAAGGTAGATAGTATATATGTATGATATTTAAATTATTTCACAGTAACAAATCTTTTATATTATTTAACAATCTTGTGTGTACACATATAATAATTATATCATAAAAATATTATTTCTATAATAACCATAATGAAACTTGTTTGCATTAAGTATCAAGAAATTTATATATTTTTTTGTAACTAAAATTTCATCTTTAAGATAGGCTTAAGATCCTTTTGAGTTTACAATATAAAGAATTCTTAAGTTTAATCATATAAAATATTTTGGATTTGACTTACAGTATTTTTTGTAATTTTTAATAAACTTATTATACTACTAGTACATTGCTAAAATAAAATTTGACCTCAAATTTTGTCATCAAACAAATATTTACCAATTTTTATAAATAATTTTTTTTTTAAAGTCAAAATTTTAATTTTTATGATTTTATAGAAAAAATAAATTATAAATTTATTTTTTTTCTTTTAATTATTTTATTTTTTATTTTTAAAAATATTTTTTTAAAAAACTTCAAAATTTGAGTCTTTAAAAATCACTTTGAAATTGCTTTGATTTTTTAAATTTTTTTAATATTAAAAAAGACTTTACACCTAGAAGCCCACTTTGGAATATTGTTGTTTAAAAATCTTATTAAGGTTTCTTGCTTGGTGAAGAGGAGCCCTCTTTTAGAAGCTTTGATCTTTAGATATAGTATAAAGTGCAAAAAAGCCATAAATACACTAAACCAATACTTTACTATAAGTCTAAATATGTTAGCTTATATCTTTATTTTAACAATTTTGAGAGGTATAAAAAAGTATATTTTTTATTTTCTAATATTTATTTTTAGTATTTTTAAACATAGCTTCTTAAATTTTTTTACAAACTATTTTTTAAAATGGGCCCATTACAAATTCAAGGAGACAACATTATTTATGCCATGTTAGAAAAAAAAACATTCCACCTCATCTATTCTTCTTAGAGCCTTTGGATTAAATTTTCTAAGTAAAAAGCCAACTTAGTGAGTCTTCTCAATTTCAAGAAATCAAAGGATTTAAAAGTAGTGGCCTCTTACCTTGTCCTCTAAGTGTAAAGACCTCCTAATATTTTGTTTTTTTACCTAAACAAGTCATTAAGATTTAAAATTTTGTAATATTTTTTTAAAATTAAATAAAAATATATTTAAGAAATCTTATCAATAAATTATTTTATCTTTATAGTTTAAAGTAAAAGATCTAGTATATATATATATATATATATATATATATATATATTAAATTATAGTATTTTTTTATTTTCTTCAATAGAATAAAGTTTTTTTAAAAAAAATTAAAAATTATAAACTTATTTATCTTTTAAAATAAGATATTAATCCTTGGTAATTTTAAATATTCATCTTATGTCTACAGTTTATTTATTAGAAAGCCACCGCATATTTGATCTCATCTTATGCTACTCATGTTTGTTTGTCTAATTTAAAAATTAGATTTTTACATATATTTGCTTAGTTAGAATAAATCTTAAGAATTTTAAATAACATATACATAAACATTAGAATAGTTTTATAAAATAAATAGAGGTTGGATATTTTACAAAATCGATTGGTATATAAGATCAATAATTATTCTATCTATAAATAAAATATCTATAAATAATTTTTGAATAATAAAGAATTTTAAATTATCTTATATCTATTAATTAATATTTTTTTCTTATATTTTTATTTTTTGTATATATATATATATATATATATATATGTATATATATATTAGATCAAATAAATTATTTTTATAATAAAAATATCTGAAAACATAAATAAATAAAATCATTGTAGTCATTAAACATATTAATACAAAAAAAATCCGTTGAAATTCTTATTATTGCAATAGTAGTTAAAAAAAATATAGTAAGATTTTCCTGATAATATAATTGTATAAAAAAATAATTTTGAGCACAAGTTTTTGTATTTTGACTATTTTAGAGTACTCTATTATCTTTTGATTATTTACTTAAGTCTATTACATTCTATGTTGTAGACTATTGATTTTAATTTAAAACTTTTAGATTTGTTATTAGTTTATGTTTGTATCTGTGTATGTAAATACATATATATATATATATATATATATGTATATATATATATGTATATTTTTACAAGTAAAAATAAAGATATACTTTTTTATTAATTAAGTTAAATCAAAAAAAATAATAATTCTAACTTAAATACTATATAATTTTTACTTTTGTAATAACATTTATTTTGATATCTGTTTAAACATTTGAAAGATTACAATAAAAGAATGAGTTAGCTTTTGCAATTTCATATATTTTTAGACCATAGTTCTTAAGATTATATTTCTTTAAGATGATTAAAGATCTTTCAGTTAATTATGTTTATTAAAATTCTAAAATATAAATATCTGTGTAGATAATTAATAATTATAACCTAATCAAGATTCATGTTCTATCTTTAACACATAATTGAAAAGAAAGATAAAAAGATAAAAAGAAAAAAGAACATCTTTGTTTTGCACATTTGGAGATATTTTGTATTCTTTCTTCATTTCTATTCATTTAGAATAATAGATTATAAGTACTATAATAAAAAAAATTATAAATTTACAGTGGTCTATGTTGTTGGCTTTAATATATATATATATATATATATATAGTTTTAATATTTAATATTTAAACCTTATTTTAGATTGATATAGATCTAATTTTACCAAAAAATATTTTTAACATAACTGACTATCTAATCATTTAGTTGGTAGATTCTTTGATATATATATCTATATATATATATATATATATAATAAAATATTTTAATTTTGAAAGCATGATGTGATAAAAAGTTATATATTTATATATAAAGCACACTAAAATAAATAAATCTTACTCATATTTTCTCTTTTTATTTAATTTTATTGTTATGTATGTAAATATAGGTGTGTGTGTCCACTTATTAAATGATAAAGATTTAAATTCATGATACCGATTCAATCTCTATTATAATACAAAGATATCTATCGTCAAAAATATAAAAAATTTAAATTTTAAAAATATTTCTATTAATCAGAAGATTTTAACACTTAAAAATAAAATTAAAAGACCACAACTTCTAAATTCTTTAATTAGTCAAATTAAGAAGCAGTATTGAATTGGCTTAATCATAGAAAAAATAATCCAAATGTCCTTAAAAAAAAAGATAAGGTAGGATATAATATATAAGATAAATAATAAAATTAGACTTATAATAAAATAAAAAATTTAGTCCATTTTTAAAAAAATTGGTTTACCTTAACTACTTAATTTTTTGTAGGATATAAGGTGATTTATTTATAAGATAATGGTTAATAGTTCCATTTTACTTCAAAAGATGTTATCAATTGCTGATAATATTCTATTTTTATTTTAACTTTATAATACTATAACTCTATTAATCTATTTATAAAGTCTTTTATAATTATTATAATTTTGATTTTAGAGTTTTAAAGATAAGATTACCAAATTTTTTTTATTCAAACTAAAAATAGATTATATATATATATATATATATATATATATATATATATATTATTTATGTTATTTAATTAGGCAATTTATTTTAAAAATTCAATCTTCTTCTTAATATTAAAATCCACATTAAGTTTTGAAATAAAATTAGACTTATCTTTATGCGAATAAAATATATTTTAAATATATTAATTATGTTTAATATTTTAATATTTTAAAATTTTAAAATCTATAAATAGATTTTTATATTATAATAAATATAATTATTATTTTAAAAAGTATATTATTAACCAATAATCTCCACAAAAATTCATACAGGTTATTTGCAATTTATCATATTTTATTTTTTTATATATTTTATTTGATAATATATATTTGATTGTATTTCAAAAAATTACGGCATTAAAATTTATCAATAAGATTAAAGTTATAAATAAAACAAAATTTTAACAAAATTGTTCTTGTTATCAAAATTATTATTAAAGATTAGTATGTATTATATATTATTTTTTAATTACGGATAAGGGAATTCTACTAAAATTAGAGTAGGTAGTAGCTAAATTTTTTAAAAAGATCACTTAAAGATAATAAAATCTAAACAAAATCTAACAATGACCAATTACAAGACATTGCATCTAAAAGGATTCTTAATCTAATTGTATTAATCAATTATAAGACATTTGAGCTTATAATCTTTGCCTATGAGAGGTGGATTTGAAACATCATCTTATTTAAGACAATATTTTGTGTATACCTTATTAATTCTCATTGTATTTGTATTATTCCTTATTATATTTATTTAATACCAGTAAGCTTTGTAATAGTTCAGTATATAAGCCATTCAAAATTTTAAATATTAAAATTTCTATTACATTATTTTAGTTAGAAAAATTAAATTATACTAGAAAATAAATTAATATTATTTTTTCAGTAAAAAAATACATAAAATTTTATTTTTTTATAAGATATAAATTATATTTTTAAATTTTATTTATTTATTTACTACTTATTTATTTAGATTAATTTTTATTTATAGTACACTATAATATCAACAAATAAAAAATTAAAAAATTCTTTAAAGAACTTATAAAAGATATTTAATGCATTCATAAATTTAAAAAAGATTTATATTATACTTATTGATATAAAATATGAGAATTTTATATACAAAGTATTTTATTCAATATAAATCAATATTTTAAATATTAGAGATATCTATTCTGTACAAAACAAAAGAAATAACCTGGATTTTTTACACTTTTTTGAAAAACAAAGTATTAAATAATATAATTTTTTTTTAATACAATCCTCATATATATTATTCAAGATGAATATGTTGTTGGAGATTAATAAATCTTATTATTAAATTCTAAAATTCTAAAATCTAATTTATCAAATTATAATAATAATAATTTTTTTTTGCATGCAATTGTTTTATAATTGTATAAAGTACAAAATAAAACTTCTTTAAAGAAATTATGACTTCTTTAAAGAAATTAATTTCATCTAATTATTTTGTAAAAGAGCTAACTTATTTTTTATATTTGTATAAACTCTTTTCTTTCTTCTATCTAATTTTTTTAATTTATTCCTTTATTTGTGATATTTAGATTATTTAATTTTTAAAATTATTAAAATTATATTTTTTAAAAAAAGAAGTTAATTATCAAATTTAATTTTTAAATTTTAATTATCAATTTTTAATTATAATATATATATTAATATAATAAAAAAAAATTATATAAAATATGTATAATATATATATATATATATATATATATATATATATAGCATTAATCTTATTAGAAGAAATCTAGTTGTTTCAAAAAGAATTAACAAATAATTTTATAAATGCAAAGTAAATTGGTAGATAACCTACTTTTATAATTTAAACTCTTTTATATAAAAACTATTTAGATATTTATACTTATTTAGGAATTTGAAAACTTCAAAACAAATTGAGGTTTTATTAACAAATAAAAGTATTTTTCAAAGTGATAAGCATTAATTATTAATGATATAAACTAAATAAAACTTATTAAAAAAATATACATGTGTACAATTATATATATATATATATATATATATATATATATAAAAAAGAGATATAGATATTAAAATGGCTATTTCCAGGCATAAAAAATTAAAGAATCTTAGATTAATATCTTGAAGGAATTCAAGAAAGGCATTAACAAAACTACAAATGAATCCAATCTTTCTTTTGAATATTTTAACTAATAAGAAAGCTTTTTTGAAGTTACTAGAAAATTAATTATATTAAAATGGCACATGTAAGAACATCTAAAGATCCTTTCCTTGTCTAAAAAATTTCTTCTTTGTTTTTTGAAAAAATACATATTGTTTATCTAACTTATTTTTACTTATTTATATTTATATAATTAATCAATGTATTTACAAGATTCTCTTCTCTTTTAAGAATAAGTTTTATAATAAACACTTCAATTTTTATTTTCTTCACAAGTTAATATGGTTTTTAATTTTTCAAATGAAACATGCTATTAACTTTTTTATATTTATTATACAAAGGTGATTGATAGGCATTTTGAGCCATTAATAATATCTTGTATTTGAGTAAGAAGACAACTTAGTTATCTGTTTATTATTAAAAAAATTACAACTACTTTTAAGTAATAGATTTGAATCCTATATTTCATAGTATTGACCTCAAATAATATCATTAAGCACCAAGAATTTCTTTGAAGTTGGTCATATTAAATCAGCTGTATCTTAGTATTTATTTTTTTAACATATATATATATATATATATAAGATCTTTGCCAAAAATTTAATACTAACTAATTTGTGACAATCTAAGATATTAATTTGGTAGTTTTGCAAATGATAGTTCTTAAGATAAATTTATTGATTATTAGTTCTTCATTTTGCAAAAACAAATCTACAAAAGGAATTTTAAATTTGTAAAGAAAAGAAATATTTTTTATTTTTTTATTTTTTTATTTTTTTATTTTTTTTTTGCTGTAAATTTTCTTACTATTATTGTTAATAGCTAATCTTTAATTTAGATAGATGTTGTTATTAAAAAGAAAATTATATTTTTTAATATATTTATAAGGTTTTAGGATGATTCATGCATGTATTATATCTATGCCAACATATACAATATTTTAATTTACCATTTTATAATTTTTAATCTAAAAATTTTTCACATCAAATTCTTATTTGTAACCTATCCTAATAGAAAATAGTGGTAATTGTTTTATTTTAATTCCATTTTAGTCTGTTTCAGGAATTAAATGAGAAAAATATTTAAAAATATATAGATGTTTATTAATTATAGTATTTACAACTAATTTGCAATTTTTTTTTTTTTTTTACTAACAAATCATCTAAGTCTTCAAAAATCTAATTTTTGCAAGATCAATTGGTCTTAATATTATAACAAAATACCATACTTTTTTTTCAAATCTAAATAGTGATTTTTATTTTCTAAAAAAATCTACATTTAAATTTTTAAATAAAATATATATTTAAAATATTTTCTAAAAAGATTTATATTTAAATTTCTTAAATTAAAATCTATATTAAAAATATTTTCTAAAAAAATTTATTTTTATTTTTTATTTTTTTTAAATATCATCTTTATGATTGTGTGAAGTTTTAATCATTTATTTTCTAATTTTTTCGCTAAAATATTATTAACTTGTAAAAAGTTAAAAGTATCCAAATTTAAATAAAAATCATATTTATAATCAATAAATAAATATTTTTTTATATTTAGAAAATATAATAGTTGGAAAAGTCTATCCAATTGATAATATAGAATTTATATCTTAGAATAGATATCACAAAATTATGCAAATTATTTGATATTTTTTGCATTTGAGGCTTTCAAAAATTCTTCTAAAATAAGCTCTATTTTTTTTGTAAGTAAAATGTCTTGCTAATAGAAAGTCATATTGTGCTTAAAGAATATATAATTATATTCAATCTCCAAGAATATATAATTATTCTATAAAATAGATGAGGATTTTTTTAATTTTAATTACTCAAATTAATTTTATTTTTAAAAGTAAAAGAAAGATTATATATAAAGATTGATTGATTTTTTTTTTTTTTTCAGCTTTTTGTTATTGTAATATTTGTTCTTGTTATAGTGTATCAGGATTCTTGTGTTTTTTACAACTTAAATGCAAGCATATAAAATAGAAATTCTAAATTTAAAGTTGTCCAAATGTTGAAGCAGAAAATAGGGAATATTGGCTAAATTACAAGGAAAGAATCCATCAGGTCACCCATGAAGACTACACACAATGGGACCCCTAACATGGTTCCATTCCCTAACATTGAGTTCCTAGAAAAGTGTTGCAACCCCCCCTTTTGAAAAGTGGATTCTGTGTAGAATATGCTTTTGAACCTTCTTTCCCATGTTTGTTCACTTTAAGGGCTTTGCACAATGCCCCCCATTGCCAATCCATTGAACCATAATAATGATGCTAATAATAATAATAATAATAATAATTCCCAACACATTCTTTGGAACCTATGATCTCGAAGTACCCATCCTCCTTAGAGCATAAGAATTTGTTCCACGAACACCGTATCTTGATATCAATATACGTATATAAGTATCGTACTTCGTATCTTGTAAATGGGAAAAGGATACAAGTCAAAAAGCCGGGTTGAATGCTACCCTTTCGTGGATGCTTCCACCAAGTCCTCCTCGGGTAAAAGTTCAACTAAAAGTCAAAATCCTGAAGAAAAAGTTGCGCGATGTGCAGCCTTTTATCTTCCGATTGGAATATTTTGTCCCTGCCCGCCATCACAAGACTTTGCTATGGCAGGAGAAAACAACAATAATAATAACATTACTAATAAAATTAAAAGATTTGTCTATTCATATTGTGATTTCATTTGGTAATGTAATTTCAAAAGTATACTATTTATTTGTTTGTTTGTGTAGTTGGTACATAATTATATTTTACCCAGTCTGGTTGTTTCTGTAGTGTTTTGTTTTTGCAATCTAAGAAAATAAAGAGTAGAGTTTAAATACGAAAATTTGAAAAACAAGGACACATGAAGTAATATGAAGAATCTATTGTATCATGGTAGTATTTTAAAATAATATAATAAAATGAAATCACAAATAAAATAAAATAAAATAAAAAATCTGATTGTGAATTATCACAAGAGTTGAGGAACAGATAAATAATGGAATGGAATGACACATCACAAGTGCAAATTAGGTGGTCATTTTTAATGTCGTGGTGCTTATCATAAAAATAACTTTCTATGAATCCAGTATTTTTGGTAAATAGAATACATGCATACATATAGTAAGTACAAACATTTCAACCACAAAAAATATAAGTTATGTGATGAAGTTAGAAGCAAGGATTTGATTTTTTATGTAATGCTAAGGTGATGTAAATTCAAAACCATGAGATTTCCAAATAGAAGCTTTATTCAACATATCTATATATATATATATATATATATAATCTTTAAAAAAACGTAAATCTAATATAATCAATCATATACAAACATATAGAAGAGTGTATATATATATATATATATATATATATGTATAACCAGACCATTGTATGAATGGTAATTTAATGGTAAAAGATCACAATATTTAATGAACTGAAGAACATATGTTTATGGAAAAATAAAATAAAGGTGTAGCCAAGAAAACATAGATGATAGACTTTAAAGGAATTTTTTATTCTTTAAGTATTGCAATTATCTCTAAATAAAATAATAATAAAAAAATTGAATGTAGATGAAGCAGATGTTAGAGCTCTATTTAATCTATAATTAATAATACATTTCAATATTAGCACTGAAAGAGTCTATTTTGCAATAGAATCAATCACAGTTTCATATGTGGCTAGGCAGTTATGTCTGTCAAAGAAAAAGGAGTAAAACATTATAGTAAAAATTTGCCATGATCAAATTTATCTATATAAATATACAAGTCTGTCATTGAAAATTAAATTTTCATTAAATTCATAATTTCTTATCCTATTATTTTTGAGTTTTTTGAGTTTTTTTTGAGTTTTTTTGGTTTTATTTTTGATGTTCTGACTATGAGACTAATATTTTACTTATAGATTTAAAGTAAAACCTACTTTTTTATTTTAAATAAAAGATTGATTATATATATATATATATATATATATATATATTGCAAAAATTATTCTTATTTTTAGAGGGTATAGGCAACGTATTTATGACAGCAATAAACAAAAGTTAATATGATTTAAATTATAATCTAAATTCTAAATTTGGTAATAATGGATAGGCAAAGACATATGTTATAACATTTGACGGAAGTAATATAACAGTAGCCGCTTAAAATTTCTCACATAAATTGAATCCAAAAGTATTAATGGATATGTAAAAAATATTAACTCTTTGTCATCACATAAAAAAAGTTATAGAATCAAAATCTGTGTTTGAAACTATCAAAAGATATGAATTTTAGATGCACAAGCAGCACAAAGAAATTAGTAAGACCTCTATGTTGGCAAAAACCTTTGATGGTGTTGTATGATATTGTGGATGTAGTTTAAAATTACTTCATATTATTAGTTTTTGAGATTCATCACGCTTGTAAGTTTTAAGGAATGCTTAGAGGTGCAATCAAAGGTTTGAGAAACTAATAACATCCATAGATTTTAAATGATCAGATCAAATAGGGAAAAAAATTAGAATTATGTAGGGTTTAAACCTCATCTGTGCATTGAAAACGATATCTAGGTTTCTAATGTTAAAAAAATTAAAAATTAAAAAACTCTTGACATTGAACAAGTAATGGATTACATTTGTTTGATACATATTCTAATGTAACCAAAGGTTAAAAAATAGCAAGGAGTTAAGATGAAATGATAAGCATGGATTTAAAAACTAGATTCTTTACAAGAAAATATAAAAAGAAATATTAAAACTTCTCATTTTGATGTAAATAAGTATATAAATAATACAAACTATTAAGTTCCAAGATAAATTTTTTTTGGAGGGGGGGGGGGGATCGCTTTGATTATAACTTTTGTATAAAAAATTATGTGTAAAAAAATTTTGTATAAAATTCCAAATAGAAAGTCAATATTGACAAGATGTTGAAGAGCTTGATTATATGTCAGATCATTCAATTGCAAGCAGAACAAAATTAGACAATCAAAATATCATTGTTTGATGATGTTGATTTGTGTATTCAAGCTCAGTGAGCATATACATGTATATAAGACTGTTTCTTAAATAATAGATTTACTCAAATCATCACTCACTAATAAATGAAGAATGGTAACAAATTGGTTTTCAAAATGTGGATGTGATAAATTTATTTGTAATGAAATATCTCAGCATCTTCAATTGAAATTGGATAAGGCATTCTTTAACCACCCTGACATTGGTAATTCAATTATTTACTTATTTAATTAATCATGTGTGAATAAATAAAATAAAGTTGATTCTTACAAGAATAATGTATATCACATTTTAAGATATTGGGAAAAAAAAGAAGATATGTTAGCATTGAAGTCCCTTGCATGGTTTTGGGAGAAACATGTCATAGTTTGTCATCAAGGTAGAGCAATATAATCTGGATGGACTTATATATGAATGCTTGAACAAAGACACACAAATATATACCTCCTTACCAAATGCCCCTTTCATGTGCTTTTTTTTTCTTTTTCTAATGCCTATGGTTAACTTATTTAAATATTTTTTGTTTTTAAAAATACATGTATGTTATTTACAAATAATATTTTAAATTGTATGTAGTTCTACTTTATACTTTGTCATTTTTATTAATTTATAATTTATAATCAAATCATATCTCTCTATTCATGTGTAACAAGATCATTTTATGTGCAATATATTAATTATGCAATATACAACAAAATTTCATCCACGCTAATTTTTGTGTAGTTTTCATTTGATGGCAAGTGTTTCATTAATTATTTTTGAGTAATTTTAATTTTTCTCTATTCTTTTTGACTAGAAGCTTGAGTCTACACTCTTATATTCTTTTTCATGAAACCTATTAAATATAAATAATAAATATTTCTCAATACATAGTATTTGATGCATAGATTATGGGAATATATAATATTTAAATTTATTTAAGGACATAAGAAATATGTATATATATTCACACTTAGAATGAAAATAAAAAAGAATTACCTTGGCAAAGAACACAGACAGAGAGAGGAGCTTGCAAAGAATGAGTGCATGGACATTATGGTGAGTTATGCATTGTTGATAAATCAGGGATCTTGCTGCTTATTAGGTGGCTAGGGTTTAAAGCCCCATAGAGATCATCTAAGTGGTCAGACTGTGATGCCCTGTAATTAATTGAATGGCCTTCAAATACTGCATCTCAGCTTGGCTCCAGGGCTGTGGGATGTTTCTATATTCAGCTTTGCAAATATGATTGTGGAGGTTTTTCTGTGAAAAGTAGAGCATCTGAAATAGAGAATAGAAAGTGCTAGGGTGAGGTAGGATACCAAGGTTGATTTTTTTTTTTTAAATGTGGACTTTGAATTGTTGAAGGGTGGAGAGGGGATTTGCCCCAACAATTGCAAGTTGGATGAATGAATGGAATCATATGAATGAATATATGATATAATAGATGGATGCACACATGTAAACATACACCACTGTTATATATATATATATATATATATATTAAAAAAGTAGAAAGTGTGTAACATTCAATTTAAATGAATTGTAGCTAAAAATATGCATTTATGAATATGAACTGTAGTTGCAAGTATTGCAATTAATTCACATTAATCAATCATAATTAAAGAAATCATAAAATCCAAAATATTAAATATTAAAATTTAAACATTAAATATTAAACTCTAACAAATCTTTAAATATTAAAAACTAACAAAGTATTAAATATTGAATTTTAAATATTAAAAACTAATAAAATAAAATTTACCAACATTCTTTGATGCAATACATTAAAGGAACAACTTGCAAAAGCATAGGTTTAAGAAGATTATGAAATTATTGAAGTGATTATCAACTATCTGAAGAGTTGGAAATGGTATTATATCCAAATTGGGTGAGTGGATTATATATGTGTAAATATTATTTGGAACTCAATCCACAGGCAGCACTTTTCCCATGTTATTAAAAACTTACATAATAGAATTAGAATTTCATTGTTTTGATCACCTCAATGAAGGTTACTAGATTTTCATTTATGTTTAAGTGTGGCTACATGCTACTCCTCTGTATGTCCTGGTTAATGATAACAGGATGTTCCAAAATACATATGTTGAACCTTCTTTTTATCCACTATGTATATATATGGCATCATATACTATAGGAATAACCATACTTCTTTTAAATTTTCAATCAAAATATAATTATGTTAAATTTGTGGTGAAATGTAGTAAAGCTGTACATGTTTTTGCATATCCATGTAAGGAGATATATGTATATATGTATATATAAATATACATATAGTACTGTGGGTAGCTGTAAATTTTTGATCTTCTTCCATTATTTATACAAAGTGACAAGATATTCAATTTTTCTAATGTTGGGCTTTGTGTTGTGCATGTACAATATTACTATTATTCAAATCCAACTTGAATGCTCAAGAAGAAGAAGAAGAAGAAGAAGAAGAAAAAGCACTTTCTCTACAAAAGGTACTCACTGTAGTGATCACAGAGGAGATCTCCTTTTTGGACTTTTTTCCTTTTTGGAAAAAGTAAGAGAGAACCCTTGATAACTCCACACCAGTCTTGAACCATTCTTTCCCCATGGGCTACAGTTGAACTATCTACCCCACGTGGTTGCCCTACCCTTTTCTTTTACTATTTTCATTTAATTTTTTTTGCTATATCTCTTGTTCTCATGACAGTATCTTGTGGACAGAGTTCCCAATCCAGAGACCCATGAAAGGGGTGTGGTAATCATGTGCCCCTCATGATGCTCTCATGGGAACATCCTCCACTCCAATGTGAAAGGTAAGGAGAACAAACCACCTGAGAGAGCAGAACAGGCTCAAAAGGAAGAGAAAGAAGCAGAAGAAGAACGAAACCCAAATGAAGGGACAAAAGGAGCTATTCCTGCCGCCCTGTGTCTCATTAAATGGCCCCCTGCTGACCTAGCATCCAGAGGGTTGAGGCCAAAATCCACCTTTCAACCCCTCTCATTAATAACTATCCCCCTCTACCTATCTATGCATATAATATAGTATGATTAATATGTTTGAATGATTTGAGTGCAGAGTATCTTTCTTCTTCAATGGATTTGACCAGGAATGGGTTGTTACATTGGTGGCATTCACCACTGTGTTGAGGGCATCTCAGTGAGCATTATTAATCAAAACTCCCCTAGCCACTTCTTCTGAGCTGGCATGTATCTTTCTCCTTATTCCTTTCCCCATGCTGAGTTTGTTGGGAACAGCCAATATGGGGCACATGTGCATAGGTGGACACTCTTCCTCTGCCTCATGTGAACCAACATTGAGTAAAACATGGAGCATCTTGAAAAGAAATACATTCACACCAATATCTCTCTCCCTCTGTGTGCAAATATGTGAGTGTATGTATGTATATATATATATATATATATATATCTATTGTCAGATACATACTGTAGAAGTGTGTGTGTGGATTCCATGTTAAAGCTGTATTGCCACGTGATGTGAACCCAAAGTCCCTGATATGATGGGATTCTGTGGCAGTGGGAATAGGGACTGCTTTCCCTTCACCACTGCTGTGGCTCACTACTTAATGGCAGGCTTGGCCCAGGTTATAGACATCAGCATCATCATCATCATCATGTGATGGATTGTCACTTCAGAGGTCAAGCATATTTGTCTGAACATTGAAACTTCATTCATGTATCAGGGAATCAGGATTAATGATAATAAGTCAAGAGACATGGACCCACTGTGCCATTTACAGCCGTTGGATTGCCCTCACAACTTAGCTGTCCTTTTACCCTTACTTACTCACTTTGACCCCTCTGTATGCTTCTAATCATATTTAGAAAAAAATTAAACAAAACAAAAACAACACAACATCATGATAACAAACATGCCTTTATGTTGCTTTTCATTAGGCAGAGTCAGGATGCAAACCACCACACAATTGCATGCTACCATTTACCTTTTTTTCTTTTTCTTTTTCTTTTTTTTTAATATTTTTAAGTAGCCCAAGGTCACTTCCAACCTATCATTCTTTAGAATAATTATACTCTCACACATTAGTTTTTGTTTAACATTTTATTAAATTTATTCCTCTTTTTCATGTCAAACATCAATTACAAATATTTAAAATATTTTTACACTTTCCATTTCTTCTTTAATTTTACAATATTTTCAATGTTTTTCTAGAACCCTTCAACAGCCACAAAGCACTTTGGAGGGTCTGTTTAATCATTTATTTATTTATTTATTTTAAAATTACTGCAAGAATCTCATCTTGTATATCCAAGTAAACTATAACTTGGATCTGATGCTACTACAAAAGAGTTTGTACAGATCCCACTACCAAGATGATGATCACACTTATTTTCCTTAACATTTGCAATAATCTACAGAAAAAACGCAGTTGTGTTCAGAGAAACCAAAGGAAGAAAGATGGTAAAAGAATGGATAGATAATTTCCCGAATGTCAAGGACCCACCTCACTTACTTTAACCGGGCTAGCACACTTTTCCGTTTCATTTCTGAAGAAGAGAAAAGTTTCTTTTTCCCATCTGATCGGGATGATGCCGCTGGTAATCCACGGGGTATCTTTGGCATCGGAAGGGGCGCCTTTAGAATAACCTGGGCCAGCCAAAGGGACTCCGTTCCAAACGGATGCCGGGCGGCTGTTTCGTGTCCCCTGGTACCGCTAGGAACCCCTATCACCGCGCCACCGGGGAGGGCAAGGCTCTGGGTATGGCGGGCATAGGGGGCAGCGTCTGTGCCTATGCAGCAGCAGCAGCAGGCAGGGAAGGAGGAGAGGGGAGGGGGAGCCATAGAGCAGTTGTTTGGGGGGCGTGAGTGAGGAGGGTGCGACGTCCAGATCTCTGGTGCGGGGGCGTTAATATTGGGGGCGTCGCGGGAGGTGTGTGGTCGTTGTTGGGGAGGATCGCGGGGACGGACGTGGACGGGGTTAGGCTCGGGAGGAGTGGTGGTGGGTGGAGCTGTGCTGCCAGCGCCGGTATCGATGTCGATCAGGGAGCCCCCTGGTGACGCAGCCCCAGCGTTGTCGCGTGGGAGGATCATATTATGAGGTGTATCTGTGCAGTAGCGCTCCTTGCTACCTCAGTGATTGAACAATCCGGTATTCCAAGCAGGAGGGGGCCTCACACAGCGGGCGGTGGTTGTTGTTTGCTGCTGTGTCCCGAGCCTTGGCGCCGTAGTTTGTTAGTGAGTTTGGCTTGGCTTTGTTTGGCTTGACTTGGTGTGATTTGGTGTGGTGGGCGCGTTTTACGTTAAGTTGAGCTAGTTAGTGGGCTGTGTGCTTGCAGATGCTGCAATTTCAGCTGGATAGTTGGCTTTGTTCGGACGCCTCTAGTGTCAGCTTCTCGCCATCGGACTTACGTGTTCATGGTGGTGGCTGAGTCCATGGAGGTAGCCTCTTGCGTCGTTATTTGCGACGGTCTTAGTAGGTCAAGTTGACTATCGCTAATTCGTTGTGCGAGTGAGGGTTGGCGTTTGCTCCAAGTGCGGTGAAATTAGCTAGTAAACGTCGTTCTGTAATGTCCGAGCTTGCGAGCAGGGTCGTGGTTGAGGTCGATGCGTGATGGTCGTATCACCAGTAGGTTGATAGCTGCCGTTGTCCTCTCATTGTCGACGTCTTTTGGAAGGTCCCGTCCTTTCCCTGTTACTCAGTCGATCAGGTAAGGTGTTTTGGTGAGTTTCAACAAGCAACTTAGCATTGTTTTCGCCACTGGGGGCGGCATCAAACTTGCGCCTTCGTGTCTAGGTTTCGGTGATCCACTATTCGGTACAGAACACTGCGGGGAGTTGCGAGGCTTATTCGAGAGCTGCTTCCTGCGAATCAGGCTTGGTCTTTTGTTTAGGGACCTATTCTTGGCCACGCCCTTTCATTTCCTGCATACAGCCAATGTAGATCATATTGAGATTGGGGAGCGACGGCTACCGCGATAGTAACCCTAGAAAGGGTTTTGTATTTCGAAGGAGTACCCAGGCAAGTGAGAATCACTCGCTGCACATGAGTCAGCTAGACATGGAGATGGCAGTGAATGGGAGTCAAGTTCAGTCTGGCATCAGCAGCTCAGGCACCCAAGCTCCCGAAAACTGTTGGTCGAGCACTTCTTGGGAGCACCAAAACCTGACTGATTCGTCTTCCATGGAGGGAAGCGGCGAGGGAGACTACGTTGGCAGTGGTAGGATGGAGTGGGATCTCAAGGCAAACTCCTGGGAATGGCCGGAGAATCTAACCATGGTGTATCCTCGGCAAGGTGAGGGAAACCAGAGGTTGCACAATAATGATTGGCCAGCTAGCGCAGCTTGCAGTGCTGTGACCCTGGCCACCACCTCGGCAGGAGCGTCGGATTTCTCGATTGGGTTGGCGTCCGGGAGTAGTACGCTTTCAGGCACATTATCCGTTTCGTCAGGTATTCCCGGCGTGAGCGCTGGCAGGGGCAGTTGTGGCGCCGATCTCTCCTCAGTAGTGAAGAGCGAGCCGGATGAGCATGGGATGGAGCGGACAGTGGTGGGCACGCCGGCCACTCTAAGTGGTCATAAAGATAGATTTCTCTTCGATTTGGGAGGAGTTCAGTCGCGAGGAAATGGAGAGAAGTCTCCAGAGAATGATGAGAGCGCAAGAGCAGCTGGGGACCAGAGTAATGGCAGCAGTGTGGTGAGTGGAGGAGGCGATTCGCTGAACATTGGGCTGAAGCTCGGGCGCAGGACGTACTTTGAGGATTCGTTTGGTGGAGGGCAGGCAAAAGGCTCGTCTTCCCCTGCGCCCTCACCTCCGGAAAAGAAGCAGCGTGTCTTGGCTCCTAACATGCAGATCGCGCGTTGTCAAGTCGAGGGCTGTAAGGCTGATCTAAGTGGTTGCAAAGACTATCACAAGCGTCACAAGGTTTGTGAGGTGCACTCCAAAGCGCCCAAATGCATTGCAGCTGGGATTGAGCAGCGTTTTTGCCAACAATGTTCGAGGTGCTGCTTCTGAAGACCACCATTTTGTATCCTCGGCTTTGGATTTGCTTTGCACTTGGATGTTCCTAGTGACCATGAATGCATGGCTTTGTGAGAGTATATCAATACTGCATTGAAGGCATGGCAATCTTTGATTCCGATAATGCTTGTATTCGATGTATTGCAGTGTTTTTAGTGATCGTAACATTTATGCAGACTGAACTGAAAGTACTGGCTAGTTTCGTTGTTTATGTAGCTCATTCAGCTTGAGTATGTTGCTTTGAGAATCGCTCAATAATATTCGTGCTTCTTTGAGGTTCATCTACTTCTGTTAGGAGTTGGTTTTTGGGATTGAAAAAGGTCTAGTTTCAATCGCATCAATGTGAACCATCTCTGCAGTTCACATGTGTAGGTAAAACTTCACGGTAAAAGAGTTCGATGGCACTTGTTTATTGATGTCTGTGTTGGATGCTGCAGGTTTCATGTCCTCACCGAGTTCGACGAAGGGAAGCGCAGCTGTCGCAGGAGGTTGGCAGGTCACAATGAACGGCGAAGAAAGCCACACCCAGAGACACATTCCGTTTTTGGGTTGCGGAACTCATCTTCACTGTACAGTGATACATCCACACTTGCAATGGATGCTGCGCCATTCTACTTTTTAGGTTATCTACTGTTTTCCCTAAACTACGGCTCCGTGGATACATTGTAGACATATCGTTGCATTGAGCTCTACCTTCCTTGAGAGGTGTCTGTTTAACGTGCTCTTCGAGCTCAACATGTACTTACCCTGCTAAATACCTAGGGTTGTTTGGCGTCTTTCATTGTGGTTCGCTTACAAAGTCGTTCCATCGTGTCTGGCCCTGCAGATAGTAAGCGGACAAGCTTCTTGCATCGTCATGGAGGGTCGTCTCTAGAAGATGAGTTTCACCCTTATTCAGACAGCCTAAAGCGTACCAACCCCTGGTCCACGTTAAGGAGGGACGACAGTAATCTAGCGTGTCAGTTTCAGGTACGCTACAAATCATCTTTCGGGGGTTACAAATTTTATTTTCATTTTCTTTTTCTGGGTCAATGAACATCACCAACGTAGTCAATTAGTTCTGGCTCAAACCCTGGGGCTCAAACTGTTGAAGCTCTGCTGAAATCTGATCCAGCATTTGTGGCGGATGATGGTTATTTACAGGCTGCTAGCGCAGAGAGACAGTCAATCTTTTCAACACTATCCCGCCCTACAGCCGATCGGCTTCTCTCGCTTCTCCAGAACCCAAAGACACAAATGCCAGCTCCGAACACATCCACGGGCATGAATCTAGGTGGTCATCACTTCCTGGAGGGACCTGTAGGTCCACTAGGCCAGGGTTTATCGCTGTCCTCTTCTACGGGAGGGGTTCTTGGCAGCTTGGAGCAAAGCCGTATTGACTCCTGCTCCCAGAGTCTCTCCAGCGTGTCTGGACTGACGAACTCTGGTCGTGCTCTCTCTCTTCTGTCATCGCAGTCATGGGCCTCTCGCCCGCCCCCAGGTGCATCTGCTCCAGTGTCTCTCGGCCTCTCTCAGGCGTATGACTCGACTTTGGAGCAGTTGGTGGCCAGCAGTAGTGATAGCAGCAACCGAGGGTCTCGGTTCTCCCACCATCTGCAACTTCCTTCTGGAAGGTCGTCATCAAGCTCACAGCAGCAATTTGAAAAGCAGTTCTCCATCCAAGCTGGAGACCTTGAGTCAGTGGGGCTGAATTGTGGGCTGACTGCCACCGGTAACGGTAATATTCTGGCCAGTCTAGGAGGTGGGTATGAGGAGACGAACTCCATGCTCGCCTTAGTTCAAGCTGGTCAGGATATTCAAGCCTTGAACTCTGGTTCCTCTCATCACGCTCGCCCAACAATCGATCTTATGCAGATGCCTAGCTCTCACAGCAATGGACTCCATTCTCAGGTCTCCGGTGGCCAGTTCAGTGGGTTCAGCGCTCTGCGTCCCTTTGAGTCTTCGATTTTCAGCACTCAGTAACGCAGTGACGATTATCTAAACTCGAAATAGCTTCTGTGGAATTTTCATTTATTAATTTTCTTTGTAAGAGATTTTATCTTGTGTTCGTTTGCTCTCATCAACCCGGGTTAGGAGACTAAGAATTTTGTATATCTCTATTTCATACGTGTAATCGGTTGAACTATCGCGACATGGAGCTTTTTTGCAAACAAGCGCACGACTACTTGTGTGCCCATTTGAGATTTAGTCGATCTTAGTTCACTTGTGGTTTCACGCTTCAGGCTGCTATTTCTGTAACCATTAGGAGCTGGTACGGTGTGGCTGTCGCAGCAGCCTCTGTAATACTAGGAGACAGAAAACTCGATCCGGCTTATTGGTTTATAAATTGTATTCTAGATCCATTTGTGCAGCTTTATTCAGCATTTTCTGGCTGCTGAGATTGTGAGCTCTGGAAAAGTTAATGAAGTGTTGGAAAAGTTAAGATCCTTGTCTCTTTTGAGTGCGAGATCTGATTCATTCCTCTTCACTTAAATATGGGAGGAGCCTAAGTTGTGCTTATGTCTTCATTCTTTCTCTTGGATCCTTTTCTTCCACCCTTGTTCTGCGTACTTTCTTACTTAACTAATCTCTTTAACTGCTATCGAACATTCTCAACTTTGGAAGCAAGAAATATAGCATATGGGCTCCAGTCAGATAATTGTCATTCGCCAGCAGCCCGTCTGCCACATGCACCATCAATCGTCTTCATCAATGCAAGTATTAAATATTAACATGTGATGTTCTGGGTGTAACACTTTTCAGAAATTTAGGATCATTTCACACTATTGCCACTTGGAATCGGGCAAAAGGCAATGTAGAAGTTCATTAAAATATAATAAATATGACCTTTATTTTTTCCGCCTGACTAATAATTGGGTTTCTATTCTTGTCTAGTCCAATTTCTTGTCGAGTGGACAACTCTTTTGCTCCAAAACTGCCATAAAATGCCGTCATATAAGCATTTTCGACCATAACATCAGTTGAACTGTTGGCCTCTTCACCAAGAGGTCAATTTTTTTCTCTCCACCAATCATATTGTTGGAATCCTTTGTCCTCAGGTTTCTGATTTTACAAGCAATATTCACACGCACCTAGATTCAATAACTCTGAAAGTAGTCACACGCCCAGTCAATCTTGCAATACACTCATAAATGGTCCCCACTTCAACACGACTCATAGTCTGTTGAAAGTTGACAATGTGTTCTTAGTTCCAACACCAAGAAACTCATTTGAGAGCAAGTTGAACTCGTTGCACTGCCTCAGTATAGGGAAACGTGGTGACAATCGACAAACAAAGCTATGATTCTGCCCAGTCATGACATTTTGTCATCTCAGATTCGACTTCGATGGTGGAGCCCATGCTCGATCCTCTCCAACTCAACGTTAGGCAATGAGGAAGAAGCCTCCCACACATTTCTAGGGTAATCAATGTCTAATAGGAGCAGGAGATGTGGTGGAAATAATTGGGTCTTCAACAGCCGAACTCAGCAACCTTGTCTCGTATTTCTTAACCACCACAGTAATCTTGTGATAAGGCACTTTGCGGGGTCAACTTCCTCAAAGCTACGGAGTATGAATCTCTTAAAATCGCTTAATCTTTGAGTGAATTACTCGGGCTATATTTGACAGCAGTGCTTTTTTGTTTTAAAGTTGATTCAGGTTCCGCATTTAGTAAAATGTGGACTTTTCTGCTGCTGCTTTTCTGACTCATCCTGGGTAATGTTCGAACAAAACCAACCATTGCTCACAGTACAACCAAGTGGAGCAGTTAATTGTCAAATTAACTGCTAAATTCTACCGAGACCTACTGTATGGCAATTAATTGAAGTTTATTGATTTGTTGTTTAATTTAATAAAAATGTTGAGTATTATGTGCGCACATGCACATCGTTCTGTTGTTTGTTGGAATGGTGTTTGCTTCTCTCACTGTCCCACTTTTGCTTGCAATGGCAGACCTAGAAATCGATGATAGTTTCTGCATTCTCTTTCAACATAAATGCGAGTAGCATTCAGACGCGCCATTAAGGGCATATTTGCAACTCGGACTCTTCACGCCTGATAGAAGTTTGTTTAAAAAGATGTGTGGGATTTCGATTGATTATTTCAAGCGGATGGTAGTTTCAAGAATCTACTGAAACTTGGCGAGGTTAGTTGTCCCACTCGGCGTCACCGATCGGCCGTGTAGCAAGATAGGGCGTCCATTTTAGCTATTAATGTTGTATGTTACTTTTTGTGTTGAATCTCATGTACAGGATAGCACTCTTAAAGCTTTGATTTAAGGGTCATGGTCATATTACCTTTTGGTTCAGAACCATCTTCTGCTCCTCCTTTCAACTGTATCACGGGTGCAAGGGTTGCAAGGCTACTACGTAGTCCCTGCTTATCTCAAGTCTCCTACTTCACCACTCAACACTTCTTAAACCTTTTCGTCGCACTTAAGGTTCCAGTTCGGCCAACTGAAGTAGGCTTTTACAGCGACAAGCAACGGCTAACATGGGACTAGCCCTAGCAAGGGTTCACTCGTCAGAGCAGTTCTAGTTTCTGTGCTTTGAACGAGCTGCATGTGGTGATGGGTGTCATGAACAACCTCGAGCACTCGGGCATCAGCTCACGCATTCAAGGTTCTCAGTGTTTGTCCAACACGGTCTGGAATTATAAAATTCTCATGGACTCTTGGGAATGTAAGGATCCAACCACAAACTACCCCTCTGGTTATGCAAAGCAACGGTTGAGTCCAGCACTATGCTGTGCTTCACTACTGTAGAAGCTTCGAAACCTGGTGAAATCTTCCATTTTCACGCCTCAGGCAGTAGTAAAGATTCGGTGACTTCCGTTTCGTCTCGAGTTTTCAATGTGACCATCTGCAGGGGAAATAATGGCTACGATTCTGCTGCATTAATGAAAAATGAGCAAGATGGGCATGGAGGAGAGCAAGTTATGTACAAGCCAGAGATCAAATAGATCGACATCTTTTCATGAAGCGGCTAGTGTGAGGAGCAAACAAAGATAGGGCAACAGATGAAGTGGACCATGCACAACCATTTGGAGGCCATATTAGTGGCAGCAGTGTGGTGATTGGAGGCAACTGCCGTAGATCGTTGCTTTGACAAAGGGCGCATTTTCGAGATTCTTGTGTAAGAGGTCAAGCCAGAGCTTTTTCCTCTGCACTCTGGCCTCCAGGAAAGAAACAACACGCCATGTCCCCGAGCACGCAAACTCCGCGTTGCCAAGTTGATGATTGTGAGGCTGAGCTGATCAATTTCAAGGACTATCACAAGCGTCACAGAATGCGTGAGATGCTCTCCAAAGCGCCCACAGCAATATCAGCTGGAATTCTGTAACGTTTCTGCTAACAGTGTTCTAGGTGCTGCCTTTGACAACCTTCATTTTGTTCTAGTTTGTGACCTTAAATATTCCTCGTGACCATGACTGTATGTTGCTGTGAATTCTCAATTATTGGAATTTATTTGATGATTTTCATGGCATCGAATGAAAGATTCTTTTTGAAGGTGACAGTGTCTCCAACAAATTTTTTTGAGTATTTGCTCCAAGTTTGGCTTGAGCATCTGAATTTGGCATTCAGTAACGCCCTCCGTTTTCCGGAAAGTTTTGGTTCTTCCACCATCTGCAACTTTCTTCTGGAGGGTCATCTTCAAGTTCACAGCAGCAATTTGAAAAGTAGTTGTCTATCCAAGCTGGAGACCTTGAATCTGTGGGGCCGAATTGTGGGCTGACCGACACCGGTGGCGAGACCCATCAACATGAAGACTTCAGCAATTCTCATATCCTAGACCTTGTAAGAAGGTGTGAAAAAAACCTTGTACGCTTCACGCTTTTCCAACGGTCGTTCTTATGCAAATGCTTGCAGATTAAGTGCATCATGGTATCTCTTACAGCCATGCAATACATTCTCAGGTGTGGAGTAATTATTGTCCAAAGACGCGTCACGTAACCGGAAACTAGAATTCCACGCTTAATTTAAATTCCATGAGAAATCAATAGAATCCGTAGAGGCACGCAAGCTATTGTTATGCAGGTAGTTACTGTTTTCCTGCTTTACTTGATCCTAAAAAACTTGGTACTACGCATAAGTAACATGATAAATTATGTAACATTAAGGTTAAAAAAGTTCACCAGTGCTAATCAGCATATGATTTCTGATCCTGGTTAACATGCAATACAGCTATTGTCTAATAATGTGGATCGAAAGATCATGCTTGAATGCTCATGTAACTTTTCTTTCCGATCCAACCGCTACTGATCTTCTTGTTAGGATTTTATAATGTCGATTGATTCAATTGATAGAAAACTGTCTCACATCTTGGTGACATAGCAGTAGGCGACTGTTCCTGCACAATGGATTCTACATCCACATAAACCTGTGTAGGGTTAAATTTTGTTTGGGATTAGCTGGTAGGTCATGGCAGGTTTTTGATCTATTTCAATCTTTTCTAAAATTAGGGTTTTTCACACGGCATTGGTCATGTTTTGATTGTAACTTCTGAGAAAGAGGAAAATTTGTAGGCTGCCTGTATTGTGGGATCAATTTTCCACTGTCACGGAATCCTCAGATCAAATACTATTTGACAGGGTTCCATCTCTGATTGAGTATTATGAAATTAGGATTTGCAAGTGCTGGCACACGCCGTGGACCTGCAGTAGGACTGCTGATAACTAAACCCACATGTAGTATCGTTAATTGCAGTGTTCGGACTGAAAATTGGTCCTACGAGCCGTCTGGGTGCTTGCACTAGAACCCAATCACCAGTAACACTTGCGCGGGTTGAAGATTCTTCCTTTCTCCCTGATTTCGGTAGTAATGTTGATCGATGAACAAGTCTACGTGATTTGAGTCCACGTAGCCCAAGGTATGATATCACTGAAGTTGTGGAAACGTACCCAATGAATCTGAGATCCCCTTTACTGCTAGGCATTGGATGCTTTGATGCTTGATTAAGCCTTGTAGGCAAATGCTGTCAATCTCGGGAACCAAATTCTTAGTAAGTTATACTGGACAATGCGAGGGAATCTGGATAGCTTGCACTGTAACATGTTAAAGTTTTGCAACCACGATAGGCAATACGATCATTCCCTACTTGTACCAGACCATGCCGAACACGCCCGATCGAAACTTGAGACATGGCAAAGGGTGGCAGCTGGCTCCTAATGGATCCAAGAAATGCATAAGGAAAGCATGCCAGGGCAACACCCACGTACTAATTCCTCAAAACCACAATGGTTTATTCGATGCAGAGAAAGCAAACAAGACTACGGGTCGAGTTATGAACCGTGCAACGACTGTATCTCAGACACTGAGAGAGCATCGACATGCACATTGTGTTGGATGTCGCTTCCAATACCATGATGAGTGCAGCATCCTTTATTTGATGAGCTGAATCAACTCCGAAGCTATCCACATCGATGTTGGTATCCGGTTTGTCCAAGCACGTGAGCCTTGTGAAGGTTTCTTATTCTGCACTTGACACAATGCAACTCATTTCTGGATCTCCTGCAATGTCCAGCCGCACACTGCAAACTGGGCTCATGAAACTCTAGCCAATGTAATGCAGAGCTTGTCACCATTGCGTTGTTTCTTCCAACACTCTGTGATATCATGAGGGAGCGGCATAAAACTGTGTTGAATGTATCGTTGTGTAGTGATTGAAGATGTTGTATTGCTAGCAGTAAAGTGTTTTGTAATGAATGTGCAATAAGGTAGAAGGAAGGATTCATGTTTGTGGTAAGATGGGTTTTGTGTGTCATGTTTAAAAGAATTGTATGATAGTAGGTAATTTTATGTTTGATTGAAATAGAGTATTCAAAAAATAAAAATAAAAGTGATTGGATAGATAATATATCTTGAAAGAGATTATGTTAATAGAAATAAAATATATAAATTAAAATAATAGTAGAAAAGAATTTTATTTATATTTTATTTATATTTTCTATATCAATTTATTAATAAATGATAAATGATAAATAATATTTTTATTTTAAATCTTATTAATAAATATTAAAAGTTTTAATATGAAAAATATTTAAAAATTTATTTGAATAAAAAATAATAATATAATATAGTAAAAATTATAGATAAAAATTAATTTATTTTTCTTATAATATTAATTATTTAATATATATATATATATATATATTTATTAAAATTATAAAAAAAAAAAATTAAAAAGAAAAAAAAAGAAGAAAGAACCAAACATAAATGGTAAGAAACATTCTAAAAGATCTTATAACATCTTTATATAAATCAAGTAAGTCAAATGGAGTAGTCATCAATTTTCATCTATTGAACTCAAATATATTTGCCATAGTGGCAACTAGTTAAGGATCTCATCACAAAGATCACTCAAAATAGTCTATGTCATAAAGTTGTATTCTACACTTGATTATTAGACATTCTTGTAAAACAAACAGTTCTTTGAACTTTAATAGAGATACAACATTATATACATTGATGTATAATTTAGATGCCAACTAAAATGTAATTAATGTGGGAGAAAATATTAATACCATTGCAACATACTCTAGAGGTCAATAAAAAAAAAACCATTAATTTCAAAACCCTGATTGGTACTATAAACTTATTTGCAACATGGCATCTTGCCAACTTGCATTCAATTAAAATATCAAGGCAATAACTTTGCAAGGCTAATTGCATTGCACCTAAAGTAGCTTAGTATTGACCATATTTGAGTTGCCAATGCAAGGACAAATGATTCATGTTCAACAAATCTTGATCTAAATTAGAAAGGAAGGGCATCAACATCTTTAGTCATAAACCTTACTTAGATAAGTTTAGACCTTACTACACAATTCAATTGTCATACTAGCCAACTATACAAGTGCATAGATCTTGACCTCAATTTAAAATATCTCCTTCTTACATTATGTACAATACCTATGGCTTCTTACTTGTCTTTCAAAGCATCCAATCAATATCAACTATAAATGTATTATATCTTAGAAGGATTAAAATCAACTCACCACTAAAGATTCAACAATAAAATTCTTTATTTGTAAGCAAGGCAATACATAATATGAGTGTACACATCAAAGATTAACATATACAATAACATGATGTCACAAGCTATTATTTATCCTTCTAAGCCACATGTTGATTCTAAAAAAACTTGTTTATGATATTAAATTGCTAAAGGTGTAACAGATGCTTATATTATGTGTAAATAGAAGTAAATAGAAATAAGTAGAAGTAGGTAGAATATGTTAGGTAGATAATATCTTCATAAATTTAATATAATTTTTTTTTCAACTTATATTAAGCCATTGTCCTCTCTATAATACATGTATCCAAAGAGTCCCTTCCATTGGTATTCAAAGACCATATACAATAACTCTAACCAAATCCTCTTGACATTAATGATGATCATTGGCCCCTTCTCACAAGCCTCCCTACACCCTTGCTTCATGCTTGCTTTAGGCACAAGTTGTCCTAATGAATGATGTTTGCTACCAAGAAGCTCATAACAATCCCACTTTCTCTAGAATATCACTTATTACAACTAAAGAGGTCCAACAAGATATAGGCTTTCATTAGAATTGCTCTATTAGCATCTCTAGCCATCAACCTTCACTACACCTTCTTTAATACAAGGCCACAAAATAATTTGGATATAAATTGAATGTATTGAGCTTTTAATAAAATCATTATAAAAATATATATAATTTCATAAAGTATTTGAAGGTTTAGAAACATTATCAAAATTCTTTAACTTCTTAATTATATTAGTTTTCTTCAACTTGCTAACAAGAATTTATTTCTTTAAGACCATAAACTTAATAATGTCAATATACAAGAGTTTAAATAAACTTTACAAATGAAGGCAAAATATTTTATTTTAGAGGATGTACTAGGCTCTAACTATTTGAAAGGTGAAACTAACAAATGAGGATTACATGTCCTTATTGGCTCTTTTATATAGTATTTACTTTCTAATATTGGTTTATTCTTTGATAATAGAATAAACTTTTAGCAAATTTTTAATTGTCATATTTGAAATAACCAATATCTATATTACAAACAAGTTCTATAAATAGAATATATTATGAGACTCTATACATGATATATTACCACCCATATAAGGGTGGATTTTAAAAGGTGATTGGAACATAACTAAGATAATATGAGATAAATCATCATGATATAACAAGGACCTTATTACCAAAATATAGAAAGATTTAAAAGATCACTTTGACTTAATAAAATTCTTTTTCTCTAACAATACAATAAATTTCTATTAGAACAATAGATGTGAAAAAATTAAATTCCTTGCATAATTATCCACATCTTATGTTTCTTTATATACTATCTATTCTACCAACATCTAAGATTATACATTTGAATTGATTGTAATGTGCATGTAGGACATATAAAATTATTCACAATTGCCCTCACAAAAAAAAAAAAAAAAAAAAAAACAAACAGAGATGATCTGTGCCAAATCAAGTGTACAAAAACAAATGATGTGAAGTGAATATTATAATATAATTTGGTGCTTAAGTAAGTGTGTTGAAAACATAACATCTACGTGTACAAATTGGTATTTGGCATAAAAGACAATAAAAGATGATAAAAGATATGGGTCTACAGTTTTAAGACCAACAACCAAGCAAATTGAATGATTTTAAGAATTTGAAGATGCGAAATGTGCAGCAAAGAGCACGGTTTCGAACCCACATTTTAATATCCCTCAAGAAATGATGGTTCAGACACATACAGCACGAAAAGATACAGTTTTACATACGTTCCAAGAAATGGAAGTTTTAGGTGAATGGCATGTCAAATAATCTGCACATTGGGATGTAAGAACTCAAAAGAATGCATGAGTTCCTTCTAAACTAGCCTACCAGAGTGGTCTAAAACCTTCTACTATACAGAAGTGCTATCATACTATACGGAGTTCAATCAACAACGTTCATCTTGCAGTTGACATCCACGTTTGTAAGACCTACCTACTCCCAAATAACTCACGTTTCAATTTAAAGTATTCTGAAAATCGCTGCTGAGAATAACTCAAGAAGTCGAATTCCACGTCTTGATGAGCAGCCTGTGACAAATTTCAAGGCATGAAGTTCGAGTGAGTAATGATCGTTCCAATACCTTTCTATCAACATAATAACTTAAACGAGATGATGCGAATACAGGAAGGACAAAACCTGGCAAATCTTACGGATTTTGACCCAGAAAGATTGTGGTTCTTTAAGAAACAGTACACAAGCCAGAACGAATCAACAACTAGTAGCCAAAAACAAGAGGCAGATTCGGTATGACAAATAAAATGAACTCTTACCGACAATAAGCCCCAAAGAGCCCAGTGCAGGTGGCTTGCAAGTACGAACTCGTCCACTTCCTTAATAAGTTTCCCCACATCTTCCTGAGATACTGAATCCCCTGTTTTATACCACATCCAATGATATTCCCTCTTAGTAAAAATTGGCAGCGCAACACCATTAAAAATGTAATAAAACTTTCTCTAGGAAAGTTTACGCACGTCAAAAAATACAAATCACAACTAACACAATTAAGGATCCGATGACATATAAGAATTGTATAAAATGCTTCATATCAAATACCTGAAGCTTCTAGATATGCACGGCAGAATTGGCTCCGCTCTTCATAGTCTGCAAAGAAATCCCCGTTAAAGCTATGGTCATAAAATATGGAAAAAAGGAAACTGTTTTATACCCATTTATAGAAACCAAGTCCGATTAAGAAAGAAGATTCAAGACCAGAATCATATGAATAAGCTCACCGGGGAAACTCTCTTGGTTTAACAAATGAGGCTCATCAGAGTGATAATCAGCAGTCATCTCGCAGAAATGATTGGCAATATCAAACGCTACGGGGTTGTAGCTGGCGTACTCGTAATCCTGCTCCAATCCGACAAAAAAAAAGCTTAAGGATCCAATCATAAAAGTAATAAGATGTTGAGTAGAGAAGATGACCACCTCAGCAAATGCTTTGCATCCGGAACATCAAGTAAAAGGTGTTTTCCTTCTCAAAGATAATTCTGATGGGAACAGGACAACAATGCAGAACACGTTCTTAAACCATTAAACTGAACCGACTAGAAGGTAATTTTAAAAAGGAGCACATACTATGAGTGTGACAGAGTCATCTTTCTCTGAAACCATGATATTGCCATATTGCAAATCGTTGTGGCAGAATCCGATTCGAGTATCAGGCTTCATCAGTCGACGTTGCAGATCATTGATTTCATCATCCAATTTATTCAGCCCAAAATCCTCGTCATTGGTGTCGGGATGCTCCAAAATCTTCACCAACCAATCCCTGGCGAGGACTAAATTTTTTCAGAAACCTCATTCAACACATGAATAACAAGTGAAATACTGATAAAAATATAACTACAAGCAAAACAACTCTCAACAACATGTAGTGCTAAAGTGAACAAGGTTGCACAGACTGGACAACCTGAGACGTTCCCACAGCTTTGTTTTCCGTGGCCCTGGTATATCAAGCTTGTGGAACTCCTGCAGCTTCACAGCAATTTTTTTCGAAATCTCTGGATCACGTAAGTCTTGCTTCGTAAGTGTCTGCAATGACAAGGCCCGGAAAAACCCTTTTTAGATGACTAACATATAGAGGACAAAAGCGTTACGTTACTACACAGAGAATAAATAGCACAAGCACCGAAAAGATACATGACTCTTTTATTCCAAGCACAATTTCAAGTACAAACTGGGAGACCTCAGAAGAACTCAGAACTCTGAAAAGTAGGGGCATTAAAAGAATTGGTACAAACCCGTGCTCGCAAGAATTCTTCCACTCGACCATTGGGAAACCGGCCTAACAGATGTGGGCCCTGATCTTTCTGCGACATCCGCTCGAAAGTCATTACCTCGTCATTCCTGTCAAAAAACATGCTTGAACCTTCCCCGTACACCCGCACAAGAACCTTGCGAGGTCGGTGGCCATTGTCTCTTTCCCAATGGCATTGATAAACATGATTTGTCATGGCACCCTTGAGCCGTGTCAACGTAAGATCTTTAGGATCCAAGATGTCCATCCATTTTCCAGCCAACTTGTGAAGCTCTTTGTAGGCTTCGACGGGTAACTCAATTGACGTTTGTTTCACCAACGACACAGCAGCCGTATCGTTTTCCTCAGGCTCTGTCCCAGTCTGCCAACTCTCTACAGCACATGGCTTCGTCGCGGTGTGGAGAGAACTCTGCGAAACTGTATCAACGAGCACCATCCCGCCTTCTTCGTGAATGTGATCTCGTCTTCAACTTGTGATCTAACCAACCTGCAGAATGAGGGAAGAAAAAAAAAAGAATCAAACATTATGTTGAATCCCAGACAGAACAACACACTGCGAGGAGGGAGAGGGAGTGATATTTTTCTTTTTAAGTAAATAAGAGGACAAAGAAAAAACACGAAGTAGCGTAACAAGAACGCGAATAGTCTTTGCACTATCACAAAAACGTGTCACGAAATCTACTCTCAAGATATTACTTCTTCTACACAAGTGCCAGACACCTGAAAAATGCTCAATAGCAACGCCACAGCACACTACATCTGACAAACCCCCAAAATAAACCCTGCACAGAAATCCGCACAAAACCCAACAGCACCTGCCAAATTGCCTCCCTCGCAACACCACTCCCCCACGCACCCCTAATCTCAGTCAGGCTCTCCCTGCGGTCCTCCACCGACGCTCTCGACTGATCCGGAACAACGCAACAACAACAACCCTACAAAGCGGCCCTTCACAAGGCGTCTCCGCAACACCGAATTCCACCAACAAGGCCCGTGGAAACCATTCTGCAAACCTAGATGTGTGTCACTACTAATCCAATGCACCCACCTCCCAAAAGCACCACAGCAGGTCTGAGCAAATGGTATATGGTATCACGGTGTCCGAAAACTCGCAGATGGATGTCAGTCGTCGCGAGAAGCACTCAGACATGGGCAACGGCAAAACGAGGCAGCCAGCGACGATCCAGGCTTCGACCAATACTGGCGCACCGGCTATAAAGCAAGCCCCCACTTCTCCCCCCTCCCCCTTTCCAAATTTAGCATTCTCTGCTTTCCATGCCCCGATCTGGATCCAACCTCCTCGTCGCCGTTTCTGGCCTTCTTTCCTCCCCACAAACACCCAAATCTGCCATTCTCTCTAACTCGAAACATTCAATTCCTCATCAGCAAATTGGCATGCCCTAAAATTGGCAATTTTGGAGTTTTTCTTCGTTTATTTGGTTGCAATTCTTTTGGGTAAAATGGGAGTGTGGCCGCGAAGGGACTCGGAAACCGGGAGTGGAATCTGGCTAGGAATGATTTGTCAAGTGGTCACTGCCATTTGGCAGGTGAAGTGCCCCATCTCGGTCGATGCCAGCAGTGCATCTGAAGTTGGGGGTGGATTACGTTCACACTGACAGCGGTAGAGACGTGTCTGAAGACGGGGTTCCGTTCCAGGCAGGTGTGAGAGCTCTGCCAACTCGGCTTGCGTTTGCCCAACCTGGGACTCGATGGGTGGTTCTGAGCTGTCATTGGTGCGGCCTACGTGGCACTAATATTGGATTTGCGCGGATCCCTTCACTGCAAAGGCTGCTGTCCCTTCCTCCCTCTCTCCGGGGGCCACGTGGACGGGAGGGTGTTGCGTGGCACGATTTTATTCACATCCAAGGATGCCTCTAGGAGGTGGCTGACACCTTGTTTGCAGTCAATTTTTTTTGTTTTCTTTTGACACAAATGGAGTGCACCCATCACTTAGATTAAAGAATGATTGAATAGACATTCTCTAGACAAGGCAGACTACAAAGCAGTGTGTTGTAATAAACTAATCCTCTAAACCTAACTACTGTTGATCTCCAAATGGTGTGTCTATATTAGGTTACTATATGGAATTTTGATGTCATGTGATACTCAACCCGATTTTGGATCCAAAAATTTTATAGTTGTTTGGTAAGTGACCATTCATTAGTTGTTCCATCTTCTTAGAAATATTCTATTTATATTTGGATGTTTGCCTATTTTTTGATATTATCTTCTATCACAATATGTGGCTATATTTAAAAATAATAATATAAATTAGTTATTTTATTTGAATATATATTTTTAATTATTATCAAACTCTAATAAATTATTATAAATCTATTTTATTAAAAAATATACTTTTAAAAAATATCCATATTATCTATAATTTACTAAATTATAGGTTTTGATATTCTAAAAATCAAGTATTTTAAAAATGAAAATACATCCTATGGTCTTTATTAGCTAGCTTGATCAATTAAATAGTAGTTTTGAACTAATATGATCCAAACAATAGGAAGATCCAAACCAACAGGTCTAAGGCAAATTAAAAATACTTGATCCATTTAAAAACTGGACATCCAAGTTAGGTTAGATTAGGGTCCAAATAGTAGATCAAAATGGTCTAAGGCGGGTCAAAAACACCCAACTTAGCTCAGAATGGGACACCCAAGTTAGATCAAATTATAGTAGGATAATAAGTAGCAACTAAAGAAAAGACAACTAGCCTCTATAATTATTTAGGAGTAGTATAAGTATACATCAAGATTATGTTGAAAAGATATTTATTTATTTATATTTATTACTATTGTTGTTTTGTTAAATTCAAAAGTCTATTTGAACTACTTATGCAATAAAGTATCTTTATTATTATTTTTTCATATCTCAACCTTTTGTATTTTGATTGAAATTGAATTGTATGAAGTTCAATTTAAACAATAGTAGGTGCAAAAACCTTCTTCATATAGGTTCTGCCTACAACCTATTAACTTTGACATAAAAAATTGTATTGAGTTTAGTGTTTGTAGATTGGTATTTGATAAGAGATATAATAATCTCTAACATTTGAAAGTAGTTAATATGTCTCTCCAATTAGCAACAAAATTTGATTGAACTTTCAAATTGTGAAACTAAGAATTGACTTATGTTTGAAGTACCAAAGTCCAAACTGTAGGGTTTTGTAAAGAAGTATCAAAATCTAAACCATTGGCAATAAGTTTTTATACTTATTATCCCTTGGCTTTGTATATTCTTAACCTAAATAATTATATTAATAAAATATTCTTCTAATCAATATAATATCCAAGGTTAATAGTCCCACATGCATATATTTGTGATTAATTTGTTAAAATGAGGTATCACTCAATTTTATAATCTATGTGTTTATATAAAATTTAAAAACCTTCAAAATATCATTTTAAAAATATATATGAAGAATATATAATAATATAGCTAAATATTTATAATTATTTATATATATTTTATATATAAAAAATACAAATCTAAAAAAATCTATATAAAGAAAATATGCTCATGTATCATATTAAAATATAAAAAAATTAGATTAAAAAAATTATAATATATAAAAAAACTCAAATATCTATCATTAAAATAAAAAAAAGATTAAATATAGTTATATTCTTACTTTTAATATAGAAGTTTTATAAAGACCACAAGGCTTATAGGCTAAGTATATAAGTTATAAGATGCTTCTGTAGTGGCTTCTTCAAAGTAAGAAACTTCTTAAAGAAGTTATTCTTACCACATGTCACTCTTATAAATCTAATTTGTATTTAAGAAGTTTTTTTTTGATATTTTTTAAAAAATATTTTGTCTATTTGATTTATTTCTATCTACTTATATATATTTATATAATACTAATTTTATACCATATTTTCAATTATAATTCTTTGATGCTAGATTAAATAGATGGAGAATATTTTAATTTCAAGTCATTATTAAGTTCATAAGTATTTTTAATTCAACACATACTTAAAATCGAATTTATCCTATTACTTAATAGTTGTTAGATTGTAAGGTTTTTAAAAGCTTGTAAAGAATTTCCAAACAAATTTTACAAAATATATTATAAGTTATAATTCAAAGTATAAGTCAAATTTTGATTTATAGTTTAATTATAAATCTTGAATATATATATATATATATATATATATATATATATATATATATAAAAGTTAATCTCTTAATTATAACAAATTAGATTGAATTACTATTTTTTTTATTATAATTTGATTCTAATAAGGATCTAAATTGAAAGATTCTAAATTAATGGTTGTAAAAAATATAAAATTATTTATATTTAATAATACTAAAGGATAATATTGATATATGTCTTAATATAAAAAAACTCTATATTCTATCATAAATAAAATTATAAATTTATAAAAAAATAAAAAAATAAAGATAAAATTTTATAATCATAGTTATATTTTTATATTTTTATTCTATACCACTTTATGTATATATATATATATATAAATTAGATTCTTAATATTTTAATATTATAATAATATATTTAAATAGAAGTACTATTATTATCTCTATCAGATTAATAATTCTTAAGACTCTTTTATCTTTTTTTTTGTAACATATGTATAATATTTCTTTGGTTTTAATTTTTGCTTAGATGTATCTTTACAAGAAATTCTAAATCAAAGATTGGATTTTTTTGATTTTTTTTAATTTTTTGATTTAAATACTAATAAATTCTCTCTTATAGACATAAAGTAATAGATAAATAATAATAAATATTATTTTTATAACAACTTATTTAGTCACATTAAGTCTTAAAGTATAATTAAAATTTATTCTTTTTCCTATTTTTTCTTATTTTTAAAACTATTAAAAAATTAGTCATATATTTTTGTTTAAAAAATAAAATTAAAAAGAATATGTTATTCAATAATTATTGACTATGTTTAAGCCTATGCAAAAAAATTATTTCATCAAGATTAGAGATTTTTGCTACTATATCAAAATGATGTAACTTTGGTCTATTAATATCAAGAATAGAATGTAGATAAAAAATTTGTATAAATATAAATCATATTATATAGAATATATTATTATTTTTTGATTCATTATTAATTTTTTTTATTTAATCCAAAATTTTGATATTTTTAAATTAATTAATTAGTTTTTTTTTATATTTTAAAATTTTAAATTAAAGACTAATTTTATTATTAAAAATAAATATTAAACTATACTTTTTATAATACTTTTTTCTTATAAATTATAAATTAAAAATATATATTAATTAGATTTCTATTTATAATATTTATTATTTTATCTTTAAATAAGATATTTATTATACTTATATATTTTTTATTAAAATTAAATTAAAAAAATTAAATTATAATGAATACAAATTTTAGACAAATTTATTATACGTTTGAAAAATCTAATTTCAAATTAAACAAGTTTGTTAAGATGTTTGTATCTATTTAATGGTTTCTTGTATTATAAAATTATTTTAGAGAATTTATATAAATAATAAGAATCTACATGGTCTAAATTAATGATTTGAATAAAAACATGTTATAATCACTTTTAAAGGATCTTTGGAAAGATTTTATATAATGAATTAAAAAAGATAATTAGTTTGTTATTTTCTAAATTATTTTTATCTTTTTTTGTATTAATAGAATTCTCTCTTTATTCTTGTTAAATAGTTAAATCAACCATATTTATTTATTTCATGTTGATTATGACCTAAAATATTTTTTAAAAAACTATTCCTACTTTGCTTGGTTTTATTATTTTAAATAAAATATTCTATTGACTTGATTTCTTAATTCATTTTCTTATATTGGATTTTTTTACTATAAAATAAATTTATCTTCTTCATGTTTTAATAAAAAATATTATATATTACTTTATAAGAAGAAAAAATGACTTTATAAATTTATTATAGTTGATTGTATAGATTTGGCAAAAAATCTTAATATAAATATTATAATGATTTTTTATTTTTATCCTTATAATATTTGTCTTAATATTATATAATTTTATTATCTTAAAATGCAAGTATCTTTTCTTAACTAATACAAAATAAATCTTAAAATATAAGTATTTTTTTTTACTTTATTTACTTATATATTGTAACTATTTAACTATTTGTCAAGGACATGAAACACAAATAACCAAAGTATCAAAATACTCTTATATCATTCAAAAAGAGTAAAGAATCACTGAAAGATGATATAATATTAAACTAAAATGTTGTCTACTTCTATAGGATGCAATGTTATTTATTTATTTTTTTAATATATATTTGTTGTCTTAAATGGCTTAAGTAGGGACATGTAGAATATATGATGGATCTTCATAGGTATCCAATAGATATAATTGATAAGCAATTGAATTGACTTGTTTACAAATTAAAAATGGTCCAAGCTTGTAATAGTCTAGCTTGTCATAAGGAAAAATAGTCTTGATATTATGACAAAGTAGCCATATCCTATCACCAATGTGGAATTGAGATTTTTTCTTATAATAGATATTTGTGTTGGTTTTTTGTTATTCTTGAGTTTTTTTTTTTTTTTTTTTTTTTTTTTTTTCTATTATACCTTCATTATTGTATATACATCTAACAATTGATTTTTCAAGTCTTTTGCCATAAGATTATCAACTTTTGAAAAGTCAAAAGTATCAAATTATAAATAATAATTATAATCAGTAAAAAAAATATTTATTGAATAGAAAAATATATTGAATTATTATAAGCAAACTTTGCCAATGGCAAAAGAATTGTCTAATCATTTTGATGATAATTGATGATATACTTTAAATATTGCTTTAAAATTTGATTTATATATTTTTTTTGTCCATCAATTTAAGAATAGAAGGCTAAAAATAGTTTTATATCTATCTTCAATATTTTAAATTTTTTTTTAAAAAATTTTGATACAAATTACATCCTTCTATCCAATATAATATATCTTGGCAATCCATGATAATGATAGATGTTATCAAAGAAGAATTTAGTTATTTTTTCACCTATAATAGATTTTATATATAATACAAAATATGCCATCTTAGTGAAATGATCTACAATCATAAGTATAAAATCATATAAATTTAAAATTGATAGATTTGTAGTAAAATCCATAAAGATAAAAGACCATTGCTATTTTGATATAGGTAATGGTTGAAGAAGTCCATAATATTAATGAAAAGGAGTTTTTAATCTTAAATAAATATCACATAACTACACAAATTCTTTAATTGGCTTCCACATTTAATGTCACTAAAAATCTCTTGATATTAATTTAATATTTATTTTATTGCTTAAAGATAAAGTTGCTCTGGCTTCAAGAAGATTGTCCTTTATTAGTGAAAAGTTGCATCTTTTTTTTTTGATACAAGATAAGAATATTTAGAAAGAATATCAAACAAACCTTATTATTTTTTTAGCTGATAAATGATAATGAATTCAAAATTTGCCAAAGACATGCTCTAACAAGCTTAGTGATGATTCAAAATATGTATTGATATAAAATAATCAAGATTTTTATGATCCATATATACAATCATTAGATTAGAAACGCCTTCTAAATAATGATGCTATTCTTAAAAAGAATCTATGATTGTGAGAAATTCTTTGTTGTAGATCTCGTAGCTAATTTTGACTACTGAAAATTTTCTTAAATGAAAAGCTATTGGATGAAGTTTGTTATTTACTTCCATTTGTGATAATACTATATCCAAGGCAAAGTTTGATGCATCTACTTTTATAAAAAATATTTTTAAAAAATTGATACAATATAAGATTTGTGCAAAAGTAAAAGCTATCTTCAAAGCTTCAAATGATATTTTTGCTTTTTTATTGTACTTATGTATTTTTTATAAGTTAAATGTATCACTGGAGTTATAACTTAAAAAAAGTTCTCAATGAAGATCCAATAGTAATTGGCAAATTTCAAAAAATATTATATATTTTTTATTATTTTAGAATTAATCAGTCCATAATTGTTTGAATTTTCTTAGGATCCATCATTAGACTATTATTATAAATAATGTATCTTAAAAAATCAACTTAAATAGTGTGAAATATATACTTTTCAATTTTGATATATAATCCTATATTTTTAAGTTTTTATAATACATAATGTTATATCACATTATTGTATTACGTGTTGTTTGATTTAGGAATGCACCGGGCACTTGGTTGTAGAATGTAAGGTTGTGTTTATAAAAATGCAAGAAATCTTAATAGGTTTCACTCCATATAAGAAGAATACAATCCAAATTTCAATACAAAAGTGTTTAAATCCAATATAAAGTGCTCAAAAATACTCTTATTAGTAATTTCAACCACACATAACTTTAATTGCTTATTACCTTTACAATAAGGTAATTTAGATTTTTTTCACAAGCCTTAATCCTAGTCAGTGAGATTCAATAAGCTATAACTCTTAATCTGACTATTTACTTGATACAAATTTTTTCACAAAAACACCACTATAAGTTATCTATATGCTCATAAAATTTCAGCTCAATCTAATTTACAGATTGTAAGATAATGCAAAAATTCCACACTAGTGTCTCTTGGCCTCTTACTCAAAGTTTGATACAGATATGCTAGCAACAACTTCTCCTTTTCCAACTGTTAATTCTAGCTCAAACTTGGCGTATAGCTTGATCTTTGCGTCTTTTAATACTATTCCAATTTTTGCCTTGTTTTGACTAATAGATCTCAAGTTATTGAAAAATCCCTAAATAACTTCAAATTGCCAACTTCTCGTACCTTGTCACACTAGTGGGCAAATATCTCCCAACCGCACTATTAAATTGTATAAGATTTCTTGTACTCTTAGCTCACCCAATTAATCACATATTTTCTAATTTGTAGCTATAGATGTTGTACAAATTACTCAAAGCAATCAAAAGTACTAGTCCTAACTTTCTTACAAAAAATCCAAATTGTCAATACAAACCCTAATTTTGAATAATCATTGCTCTATCTTCACAAATCCTATGAAAGCAAACTTTTTGCCTTTGAAATGAGCTCAAAAACTTCTTCCAAATTCTACTTGCTGATCTTCAAATGTTTTGAATCCTTGCCATTAGTGGTTGTTTTTGTGCTTGGAGGTTCAATTTCGACCCTGTCTCATATCCGATCATCCTCTAGATATTAATTCAACTTATTTTAAGGATATTTAAACTTAATCCTATCCTCAATTCAACCTTGATATCTACCATACTAACTTTTTACTTCATTTATCATATTTTTATTAACTTGAGGCTTTTTTAAAAGCCGTGAATTGATTTCTACAATCTACAAGAAAATTTTAATAATTAACTTTTATCTGTTAGCTATTCAAACAAGAATTAATCTAAGAGGCTTTCATAAATCTTTTCTTAAATATCTTAAGTTTCTAATGAACAAAGATAATTAAATATTCAGTAGAATTTATTTTTATTCATACTTTTCACTGTATAAATGTATTACAACATGACGTCCACCCCCTCTAAACGTGCGCATCTTCCGGTATGTGCCAATGAAGCATATGCCATAGTTGGCATCATACCATCTTTTCATTTCTTGCACCAAGTTCTTCTTCATCATGTTCATCATCCATTTTAATATAATTATCTTTTTCAGAGTCATGGATATCTTCAACATGATCCTCTACATTTATTTCTCCATCTCCTCTTTTAAAGACCTTTACTCGCTTCTCAGCAATAGGTATCTTCAACCTTGTACCATCTAATTCCTTCAATGAATACGTGGCATTATCATGAACTGTTACTACTACATATGGTCCAAACCAATGTTTTGAAAACTTTCGTAAGGTACTGTGTTGGTTATCTAAACTATTGTTATAAACAAGTACCGAATCACCTTCTTCAATTGCTTTAGATTTGAATCGATGTGGTTTATTAAACCGAGCCTTATTCCCTAGCCTTATCCTTTGTAATCTTTTCAATGCCAGTTCCACATCTTCCGGTCTTTGTTCAAGTTGTCAAATTCTAATAGCCAATAGTTCTTCTCTTGTTAATCCATCTTCCTAAGGTAGCATATTTCAAGTTGGTACATGTTCTTCAATTGGTATAATAGGTTTTTGATCGATCATGAGTTCCACTGGCATATATCCTGTCACTGAACTATATGTTGTTTGATCAGTCTATAATGTATAAAATAGAAGTCGAGGCCATTCTCTCACTCTTCCACTATAAGCTTTAATCAAGGCTTTTACAATTGGTGGATATTCACGTTGCTGTGTTGTGATTCGGCTACCATGTGAAAAAATTGTACATATATATTTAATGTATAATTTATTATGCAGTTAAGTGAAAGCCATTATCAATAGATTTTATTGGTTATAAGATGTGATTAGGTTGTTAATTTAGAAAGAATCTATTTAATAGGACTATTAATGAGATTTATACAACCTTATTTTTTTTTTGATAGTGATTTTGAGGTTGATTTATATTGACAATAACTTATATATATATATATATCTTAAGTCACCTTTGTTAGACATTGGTGATCCTTAAAATCTTAGTTTATTTCTTTTATTTGGTGCTTAAAGCACAAAGTATATAAATCTTATAAGATTTAGGGCAATCAAATTGTGAAATAATATTTTTATATAAAAACTTGGCCACAATCTTTGCATCATCATTTTTAGTCGTAATTGCTGCGGCCCATTTAGTGGCATAATCAATAGCAACTAAAATGTAATATTTTCTATCAGGAATAGTGGCTGGACTTATTAGACCTATAAAATCAATACTCCATTTTTCAAAAGGTGCTAATGCCAATAGGAGTAGTAATAACATAGCAGAGGTGGGAGTAAGGCAATCTATTCTTTGACAAGAATCACAACTTCTAATATACCGATAGACATCCTTAAATAATGTGGGCTACTAATAGCGTGCTAATAAAAACTTTTGAGCTGTAGTGTCACGTGCAAAATAGCCACCGCAAGCATCTGAGTGGCAATCTTCTAAAACCAATTGGATTTTATTTTTATAGATGTACTTCTTTAAAACTCCATCTCGTCCCTGCTTATATAAACTATTGGCTATCATTATAAAAGAAGCACTTTTGTGAATAATAGCCTTGATCTGTACAAACATACTATTAGCTGGAAATAATTGGGTATTCAAATATTGAAGAATTTTTGTATATTTTGGCTAGATCACATCAATTTCAAATAATTGGGCATTTGGGAAATTATCATCAATTTCAAATAATTGGGCATTTGGAAAATTATCATCAATTGGTAATAGATTAATTATATCAAAGGATTCCAATCGAGACAGATGATCAATATTATCGTGGGATTTTCCAAGACATACCACAATTACAAAATTAAATTCTTGTAATAATAATATCTACCTTGTCAATCAGCCATTCAAATCAAATTTATTTATTAAATATTTTAATACATCATGATCTATATAGAATGTGAATTTATAACCCAATAGGTAATGGCAAAATTTTTGTACATCAAATATCATCCCTAAAGCCTTTTTTTTAATAGTAGTGTAATTTTTTTTAGCTACTACCAATTGATGACTTGCAAAATAAATTGGTGGCATCCTTTTGACTTAACACATAATCAATTGCCACATTTGAAGCATCCACATATACATGGAACATTTTATTGCAATTGAGGAGGATCAATACTGGGGTTGAAGATAGTTTATCTTTTAGAACTAAGAAAGCTTATTCACAATCAATATTCTACACTAAACTTGCTCCTACTTCTAGTTTTTTCAACAATTTAATTAATAGGGATGCTAATAAAGCAAACAAATAAATAACTCTTCTATAATAACTAGTCAGACTCAGAAATCCCCTCACCTCCTTTATAATTTTAGGATGAAGGAAGTTCAAAATCAATAGGATCTTATTAGAGTCCACTACTATACCTTTTTTATTCACTACATGTCCCAATAGCTTGCCATATGGCACAACAAATTGACATTTTACTGCATTCAACAAAATGCCATATTCATTACATTTTTTAAAATATAGTGCCAATTGATCTTCATAATCTATCTTACTGCTATATATACAAAAATTGTTTAGAAATATTTTCATAAACCATCAAAGATAAGATAAAAATGCTATCATCATCATCCGTTGAAATATGGCTGGGGCATTACAAAGACCAAACAACATCACATTAGATGCATAAGTTCTCCAATTAGTGGTGAAAGTTATTTTTAATTAATCTTCTAGAGCAATCTTAATTTGATTATATCCACTAAATCCATCTAGAAAAGAGTAAAATTTATGACCTGCCACGACATCCAATATGACATCTGTGAATAGTGATGGAAAATAATCTTTTTTTGTAGCTTTATTTATTTTCCTAAAATCTTGATAAATCCGTATTTATTCATTTTTCTTGGATATAATTATAATTAAATTAACTTATTTATTATAGAATATAAGATAAATAAAACTAATCTCAAGTAATTTTTCAATTTTTTTCTTTATCAATAGAAAATATTTTGGATTAAGACGGAGTTGTCCTTGTCTAATAGATTTAGTATCTAATTCTAAATTAATATAATGTTCACATATTTTAAGGGAGATTCCTTTAAAATCCTTATAGGTCCAAGCAAAAGATACTACATGTTTACAATCAACTTTATCATGTATTCGATTAGCTTCAACATCTTCTAAATTAGATTTATAGGTATAATTGTCTAATGCCTCAAAAGAATACCATTGGATTTCTCCATTATACCTTATGGGATATATATCCAACTTCACTTTCTTACTGTCCTTGCCAATTGTTAATAAGCCTCTTCTCTAATCATCTTGAGCATGCATTTGATAAAGCTAAGGCCGCCCCAATAGAATTAGATATGTCACATGAGGTGTACTAGATTTAAATACAATAAAATCTATAAGGTATTTGAAATCAGCTATAATTATTAAAAATTTAGGCAAAACTTCCATTGGCCTCACTCTACTTTAATCAACCATCCTGAAAATCAATTGGATTTTTTTGTAAGTCCTTCAAATTTAAATCTGCCATGGTACTGGCATCTATTAAATTTACGCTAGATCCACTATCTATTTGGATTCTTTTAATCAATAGACCTTCTATTTGAACATCCACTGTAAGAGTTCCACAATCTAGACTAAGAGATACTTCATTTATTACTAATTTATGTCTTTTCCTGACCAAGGTTGATTGCAACAAGGCGCAACATTGTTGAGTAACACTCAATAATTACTTAAGGCTAATATTAGCTTTAATATTTTTCAGGTCCTCCAATAGATCGTAAGGTATAATATCTTATATTATTCTAATAGTTTTTAATTTTTTCATATGTCTTTCTCGAATCGGATAGAATTGATTATTCATTAGTTTTGTATAAATTATATTATTAAGTATCCAATTTGTTTTTCAAATGCTAATGGGATCCAATAATTCTATACCAATTGGTATTATTGTAGGATTCTCTGTAAATATGATTGGTTGAATTTTATTTATATTAGGTGCCGTATTATTTCAAATTTTATTTTTTTCACTCTCAATTTGATTCATAGGTATAATAGGCACTGCTGATATAGCCACCAATGGATTAAAAAATCCCACCAAGTGTTTTGCCAAATCTATATATACAAGAATAGCACTACCAATAGATTCTTTAATAATTACCATAAGATCTAGGAGATTTCCACCTATTGGATTTTCTTTGATAGATCTATTGGTTATTTCCTTACAATTAGTTGTCAGTTCTACTTTATCAAGTTTAATTAATTGTACACCTTCTAGCCATTACTTGGCTAATATACCACACGTGCTAATACCCGCAACTTGGTATATTATACTCAAAGATTGTATCAATGGATCTGATCTATTGCTTTTATTCTCATAAGTATTTACTTTGTTCACAGACCTATTATTATTCTGATTACTCCCATTGCTACTACTTACTATTATATAATTATCAAGCAATTGGACTAATTTTGTACTATTATCCTTTTCATTTCTCCCATTACTAATATCCCTGGGTCTATCCCTCCTAGCACCATTACACTCCTCAACTGTTGTTGTGTTGTGGTTTGGCTACCATGTGAAAAAATTATATATATATATATATATATATATATATATATATATATATATATATAATTTACTATATAGCTAAATGAAAGTCATATCAATGGATTTTTATTGATTATAGGATGTAATTAGATTATTAGTTTAGAAAGAATCTATTAAAAAGATCATTATTGAGGTTTATATAATCTTATTCCTTCTTTTTGGTAGTGATTTTGAGGTTGATTTATATTGACAATAACTTATATATAGCTTAAGTCACCTTTACTAGACATTAGTGACCTTTAAAATCTTAGTTTATTTCTTTTATTTGGTGCTTAATACACAAAGTATGTAAATCTTATAAGAAGAAGGATTAAAAAAAGATTTTTAGTATAAAAAGGGTAGTTTGGCCATCCATGTGGATGGATAGAGGTGGATGATAGAAATTTCTATTCTAATTGGCCAAAAATCATGCCCAATGGACTTCAAGGAGGCTGCTTGAGGGTTTATTAGGAATTAGGGTTTGTTTTTTGGAATTGAATATTAGAGGCTAAGGTCAGCAAGTTTGGATTTTTGGATATGGTTTTGGTACAAATCTTGCATGATTCGGACTTTTAATGAAAGAATTATAGGCACTCAAAGTTAGGATGTTGAAATTCTATTTACTATCTCTCTTTTAACTATAACGCATGCATACAGAGAGCAATAGACAATTTACAACTATGATTCTAAAGAACACTTTCTTGACTACACTTTTCATATACAGCTTGATAAAATCCAAGCTATGATGAGGGAGATATTGGGAGTTGAAGTCAATACTTGTAAGCTAAAGGCAGTAAGTAATCCTACTTAATTAATGGTTACATTTTGAGCTATATCTTAGGCAATTTGAAAGATTTTTGGCTCAAAATTTTCAAGAGTATATATATTTATGTCATAAGATTATATACAAAAATTTTATGGTATTAGAATTTTGAATTTGTAAGATATAAGAAAAATAGTACTCAGATGTCTTTGAGCTAGGGTTTTAAGCACTTGCTAGGATTTTTGAGATATCAGATGATTGGAAATAAATTTATGTTTAATTCTTTTTTGTGGTAAAGCTTAAAAAAACTATGTATATTTTAAAGTAAATTTTATAGAAAATAAATAGTTGGATCAAGAGTTATTGAACTTTAAAGTTCAGCAAGAAACAAGTCCTTGCGGGTGAACAAAGTTTTGAAGGGTTTTTGTTAAAATTTGAATCCTTTTTGTACAAATCTACTTGAATACAAGAGGGTTTGAATATATAACTTCTCTTTTATAAGATTGTTAAATTATTTGTCCTTTTTATTAAGAAAAAATTACTTGTTGGATTTTTGCCATTAAGTTTCAAATAAACTCTTCACAACTACGTATCTAGTGTATTTCCAGATAGAAGTTCACGCCAAACAACATCGTATGGCTTTATTGTTTGCAATTACTACAAATAGGTATATAAGGGACCTTAGCCCTAACATTTGGGCAGTTAGACTGAATAAGACATCTTAGATTACAATTGTAACACACCACATTGTTATTCATCTAATTGGGATTTCTTCCTCCATAGATAAGATTACTCTGATTAGTATTGCTATAAGACATTTGCTTCCATCTTTGAAATTGGAGATTTGGATTTTTAAGCATAAATTGGTTAGGACTATTATTATAGCCTCCATTATTAAAATTATTTGTAGAAAAATTAAGATTCAGATTTCCAAAGGTTACAAAATTATTACTATTATAATTTTGATTGAATCGTGGTTTCTTATTATTATTATTCCAATTATTTCCCATGTAAGTGTTTCTTCTCCTATTGTTTGAATAACCATGCTTGTCTTCTACCTGAAACACTGGTTTTTTACTCTGTGTTCTATTATACTCATCTTCAACCAATCGGTTACATACATCCACTATAAGAGAAGAACGTCACCAATAATAACTAAGGTGATGTAAAAATGTGTTAAAATATATTAAATTGTGTTAAATAGAAAAAAATTAGAACAAGATTTAACACAATTTAATACATTTTAACACATTTTTATGTCACCTTGGTTGTCACCGATAACGCTCTTCTCTTCTAATAATCAATGTCATGACTACCTCCACAATAGCGACATTTGAGGGATATGTCTTGTGAGGAGGGACAATCTCTTTTGTAATGGCCCTGGTCCTTATAGTTGATACATCAAATATTAGCCTTGTTCAATTGGGGCCCTTCACTGGATATATAAGATCCAATTCTATTTATTTTTAATTCATTCATTAATATGGCTAGTTCACTTATCACATTTATAGTATTATGGACTGCTCCACCTATTGGTTGATTGAGAACACTTGGTATTATTGTTGGAACTTTAAATTGAGGAGTCAAATATTGTGGTGCCTTATAGTTAAAAGGTGGATTATTATGGATCCCTTGTAGTATTGATTGTGTCACTACCTATTGTACTGGAACCACCTTGTTGTAAGACACCAATGTAGGATTATGGCTACTAATAATTTCTAGATTATTTCAAATATTCTCATATAGTTTTATCCTATTGTAGGCTGCAAGTAATATCGTAGTAGATATTTCTTTGACATAGCCTTTAAGTTTAAAAGGGACTAATCCACATATAAAAATTTCCATTTTTACACCATCATTGAAACCATGCATTGTAGATAGTTTCAAGATTAAATCCTCTATCCTACCATAATAACTATTAATTATTTCATTGGTGTTCATTTGCAATTTATGTAAAAATTCATTCAAACTTTCTATATACTCCATTGGCCTAAAATGTGCCACCAAGACATTCCTTAATGCAGTCTAATCAACAAAGTGGCATCTTGGTTGCTTTAAAAACCATTGTTTGGCATAGTCCTCAAAAGTGGTAAGAAATATTTCATACCAATGACTCTCAGCCCTAATATTATTGGCATTGCAAGTAATTAAAAATTTATTTATATGCCTATCAAGATTGTTATTAATATGGCCATGAAATTTAGATAAGGATACTAGGAATGTGGGTCTATTCTATGGAAGACCAGCCCTCATAACTACAAGCAATAGTAGCTGGGCTACCATCCTTACTATTAGAGTTTGTTTATTGATATTTAAAAGGATATTAGTTCTAATATGCTATTAATTGGTTCCAATTAATACAACAATACTCACAAATTGCTTCTTAGAATTGCTATTGATCCTATTAAAAATTGAATTTCTATCGATTAATTCCTTCAGCTATTCTTATTTGCTCATTGATTTGTGAGGATTGGACAATAATCCTATTTCTTGATTTTTCACTAATTGACCTTTTTCGATTTCACTAAATCCTTCATAAAATTGATTGACCTATTGCCATTCAATAGATACTTCCTGCAATTAATCACTTTTGCTTGCATCTTCTTCACTATCACTTGTCGAATTCCTAATAGATTCTTTTTCAGCTATCTGACTTCCTTCTCCTTTTATAAATCTCTTATAATCTTCATTAGTTTGTTCACTCAAGACTATTGTTGGAATTTTCTTATGAATTGATGAAATTAAAAATTAGTTTCTTTCAACAAACAATCATATTGAGTCAATCTCAAAAGCAAGTGATACAATCAAAATTTGTGGCTCAATCAATACAATCGGGCTTGGTGACTCTGCCACAGATCGATTGGATTGTGATTGCTTGTAATCACTCAAATTTTTTTGATTTATGTTAATGACTAACAATTGAAGTGTAGTTTTGATCGTTGATTATTAATGCCAATAGGTCTTGTTAGTTCCTTCTAACTTAGGTATACAATTGATTTTTTCAACTATTGTAGAAATAAAAGTACATTGCTTTCACCCTTACTCCATTAAAAAAGGGATTTTAATTCAGCCCTTAAATTCTTCAGTCTTATTTTTTCTGCTTTAGAAGTCTTTTCTCTGACTTGCTTTACTTTATTATTTTTTTCTTGATTCCATTGTTGGCTCATTAGAGCCTCTCAATTAAATGATAAACCACATTTTTTTTCCAACTTGTAAGGGAACCCTAGATAGTTTCCATCAATTGCCGCCTCCCTAGCAGTGGCGCCAAATATTATAGTAGTTTTCTACCAATGGGAATTTAATTCTAATGACAAAGGTTTGTTTGCAAGGAGGCAGATGATTATTTTTAGAATTTGATAGGTATTTTAAGATATGATTAATCAATGGATTTGCACATTTAAAGCTAAAGAGGGAACTTTATCCTCACTCTAAACTCTATAACATCGTCTATAATATATATTATGAATTAATCAATTAGATCAAAAGCTTCTTCGACACTATTTTAAATTTACTACTCTTCTTTAATTAGTGTAATATCCTTCTTTTTTGATACAATACTACACTTATTGATTTGGTCCTCCATTACTTCATTCATCTTTAATTCAGCCAATTTCTCTCCAATTGATAAAATATTTTACTTCTTGTACATATTTTGATCATAATCTCTATAAATGCAATAGGAACAATTTCTATCCTATCGCTGCTGTTCAGATTGCTTAACTCCAACATCCATTAATCAATTTATTTGATTTATTCTCCCAATTGCTTCTATATTGAATCTTTAGTTTTATGACATCTGATAATTTCTCTTATTGATTGATTCACCTTCCAATCACATTTATCAATTGATTCAATTTTAATGCATTGCACCCGTGTATAACCTCCAATTGGCACACTCATTAATATTTCTTAATTTTCTCAATTCTCATAATTCATCTTCATATTATAATATTTTTAATCAATTACGTTTTTTCTTTTCAAATTCTCTCAATACAATCAGGCTCTTTTGATTGTTAAACACTGACTTCCGGCTTTATGCATTCAAGCTTAGTTTGCATCTACCATTATAATCGATTAACCACACATATACAATTCCAATTGCTACACACTGACATTTAGCATACATAATCAAGATACTCACAAAGTTGCCCGAATTACTTTCACTCATTCACCACTTAATTCATTTTCAATTTATTCTTATATATACTCATTTATATATGAATGAAGAATTCACCACTTTCTAATTTCAAGCATTCAACCAATTGCTGTCAACCTTTACTTCCGGAATAATCTTTCACCAATCGCTTTTATTCTAATCACCTACTAATTTCATACCAAACACACAATTTCCAATTGTGCATTCACTCACATATATACAACAATCAATTAGTTCATACACCACAAACTACATTCAATAGCAACATTCACTCATACAATCGCTTATCACACTTTAATATAATTCCAGTCTCATATTAATTTTCAATAATATTATAAACAACAAAAATTATGTGGCCTTCTTGGTGCTCATCCGTAGGAGCTCCTTCTCTCAAGGCAGACTTCTCTTCAATTGGTTCCTCCTTGGCTATATAATAAGGCAGTCCCCTTAATTTCAACACTTGCTTGCTTCTAATTGGTTCTTCCAGCAAGCGCCCCTTGCTATTCCATTGCTACTTATCCTCTAATCTCACTAACTTGAAACTATTGGTAACTGACCCTGACAAAACATTAAATTATTTCTACCAATATCTAATTATCAATAATAATTAAAAATAAATAAAAATCACCCTAAAAACCAATAGGTCTTAAGCTCACTCATATACATAAAGTGTAGCAAAGAAAATATTCTTTTCAATTCCAATCATTGATCCTTTATTAATTTCTATAAATACAAGTTATACCTCAAAGAATAATAACAGATACAAATTTGATATTATAACTTTGAGTGCTTAAATCTCCTTCATAAAAACTCTAAATCATTCAATTTTTGTATCAAAATCATAGCCAAAAATCTAAACTTATTAATCCTAGCCTTTGATATTTAAGTATTATTGAAATAAAATCCTAATCTCTAATAAGGCCTCAAATAGCCTCCATGAAGTCTATTAGACATAATTTTTGGCCAATAGGAATAAAATTTTTTATCATCCATCTCTATTTATCTATATAAATAGCTTTAATATTCCTTTTTGTATTGAATTTTTTTAAATTCTTTTTCTAATAATATTTGTATAATTTGTGTTCTAAATATTAAATAATAATTCAAAAAAATATGATTTTAAGGATCACTAATGTCTAATAAAGGTGATTCAAAATATATAAAAGTACTCATCAATGTAAAATCAACCTTAAAAGTCATTATTGAAAAAAAAAGATTGTATAAATTTTAATAATAGTTCTATTAAATATATATTTTTTAAAATAATAATTTAATTATATTTATTAATTAATAAAAATTTATTGATATGGACTTATTTAATTATATAATAAATTATAAACTAAATATACATATATAATAATTTCACATGATAGCCAAACCATATAATCAAAACACTCTAAAGGTTACAAATTATCTTCTTCTAGACTTGTATTTTTTTTGATTTTTTATGCCTATTTCATCTTATTTCATTTTTATGGTAAAAAATGAAGAGTTTAATATAAAAAATTTCAAATAAGCCAAATTAGATTCAATTATAAATACTCTTAAAATATTAAAAGTCTAAATAAAGACCTTATTTAAGAATTTTACATGACCATACATAATGGTCAAAGAATAGAACTATCTCAACTACTATTACAAATCTTTTTAGAAATTCCATCACCAAAGTCTACTTCATTAGAAGATGTATATATTTGAGATGACAATTCAATATCAAGAGCAAAAAAATTTAGAATTAACCTTCTAAAGAAGTTTGATAGAACTTGTTCAAAATTTCATAGCTTTATAAATCAAGTACAATTCATTATTTTATTCCATTCTTAGTGGTATTCTACAAAAACACCTTGTGTTAGTTTGATTGGAACCTTGTTCTCAAGACAAGCTTTGTCTTGGTTTGCTCCATTGTTTTAAAAAAATTCTTTCATATTGCATAAATTTAAAATATTTTTAGCAATATTTACATAAGCTTTTAGAGAATATAATAAGATTTATTTTACCATAATTAAAATCCAAGCGCTTCGACAAAGAATCTATTTTATATCTATTTATACTTTAAAATTTTGGAAATTAATATGTGATATCAATTGAAGTAAAAACATGTTAATAAGTTAGTTTTATTGGAGATTATGAAAGAATATAAAAGATATATTATTGTCTATATCTAATCCTCAAATTCTTAATGAGATTATTAATTAAGCAATGAAATGTAATATCTTGCTATTTCAATGTCAATAAAAAAAATATCTATTATTTGTACCACAACTTTATATCAATTATTTGGCATCTTTTATATCTTTCAATCCCAGCAAACATTTGGAAGTAGAAGATATGTAGATTCATGCAATTTACATCAAACTTCTTTTTGAATAAAAAAAAAAAGACAAAAAAAATATAGCTTATATTTGTATTATGGAGAACTTGATTATAAAATTAATAATTTCTATAAAAAGTATTAGCATACATATCAAATGAAGAGTGCAGCTATATCATCAAATATTTTGTAGAAAAGCAAGGATGTCAAGCCACAATAGGGCACAATTATTAGAAATTATTATTCAAAAATTGAAGGTTGGAATTAGAAAGTTTAGATTTTTGGATATGATTTTGATAAAAAATTAAGTGATACAAAGTTTTTGTAAAGGAGATATAGGCATTCAAAATCAAGGTATCATTTTTGTATCTATTATCATTCTTTGGAATATAACTCACGTATAGAAAAAATAATGAAGGATCAACAATTAAGACTAAAAAAAGTATTTTTTTGGCTATATTTTAAATATAAAACTCAATAAATTTTAAACTAGGATAAAAGAGATATTAAAAGTTAAAATCAACACTTATAATTTAAAGATAGTAAATTAACCATTTAATTAGTGGTTGTATTTTGAGCTATATCTTAAGCAATTTGATAAGGTTTTGGCTCAAAATTTTGAAAAGTGTGTATTTTCATGTTGCAAAGCTATATACAAATTTTTGTAGCATTTAGATTTTGGATTTTTGAGATATGAATAAAATGAGGCAAGGAAATTTTTTGAAAGATGTAGGATCAAGCTTGCACTTACAATAGCTTATAATCCAGAGGATAAAGCCAAAAGTGAGCGAGGTCATCCTCCGATAGTAAAAGCCATTGTTAAAGCATGTAAAGGAAGGACGAAAGAATGGCCAAGATTATTACTATTTGCTCTATAGTAATAATCGTACTACTCACAATTTAGTAATTTGATATATGCCCATAGAAATGATATAAGGACAAAAGCCTATTATGTCGATTGAAGAGCAAATATATACTTGGAATGTTTTACCTTGGCAAGACAATGTGTCTAGAAAAGAACTTCTTGCACTTTGAATCTGTCAATTGGAGAGAAGACGAGAAGATATAGAAAAATCAGTTTTTAAACTAAAAGAGGTACAAATCAAAAACAAAGATAGATTTGACAAGCGACATCGATTAACGCCAAAAGAAATTTAAAAAGGTGATTGGGTTTTGGTGTATAATAGCAGCTTAGATAACCAGCATAATACTCTTAAAAAATTTTCTAAACGTTAATTTGGACCTTATGTAGTTGTAAATATTTTGAATAATATCACATATGTATTAAAGGAGCTAGATGGAATGCACCTTAAAGTTTTGATTGCAAGAAAACATATAAAATTCTTTAAACAAAGGGGTCAAGACATAACACATGAAGATATAAGAGAAGAGATTGACTTCTTTACAGATGAAGAAGAAGGACAAGATTTTGAAGAGGATATTGCTGGAGCAATAGTATGATGACGACCACAATTTCAACTCTTCTTGGTGTATATCGAAGGATACACAAGTTTGGAAGAGGTGGATGTCGTGTTGTGATTCAGCTATCATGTAAAAAAATTGTACATATATATTTAATATACAATTCACTATGCAAGTAAGTGAAAGCCATATCAATAGATTTTATTGGTTATAAGATGTGATTAGATTATTAATTTAAAAATAATCCATTTAATAAGACTATTAATGAGATTTATACAACCTTATTTTTTTTTTGATAGTAATTTTGAGATTGATGTATATTGACAATAACTTATATATATCTTAAGTCACCTTTGTTAGACATTGGTGATACTGAAAATCTTAGTTTACTTCTTTTATTTGGTGTTTAAAGCAGAAAGTATATAAATCTTAAAAGAAGAAGGATTAAAAAATAATTTTTAGTATAAAAAGGATATATTTGGCCATCCATGTAGATGGATAGAGGTGGATGATAGAAATCTTTATTCAAATTGGCCAAAAATCATGCCCAATGGACTTCAAGGAGGCTGCTTGAGGATTTATTAGGAGTTAGGGTTTGTTTTTTGAAGGAAGTTGAACATCAAAGGCTACAATCATAAGATTTAGATTTTTGGATCTAGTTTAGGTGTAAATTTTGTGTAATTTGTACTTTATATAAAGAAGTTATAAGCGCTCAAAATTAAGGTGTTGATTTTGGATCTACTGTCACTATTTTGGATATAACTCATGCATATAGCAAAACAATCAAAGATTGGCAGCTAGTGGTTGGAGAGAGCACTTTCACGGCTATATTTTTATTGTGCAGCTTGATGAAATTCAAGCAAGGGTGAAGGAGATATTGAGAGTCAGTGCTTACAAACTTAAGGGCAGTAAGTGATCCAATTACATAGTGGTTACATTTTGAACTATATCTTAGGCAATTTGAAAGATTTTTGGCTCAAAATTTTCAGGCGTGTATATATTTATGTCACAAGACTATGTGCAAAAAATTTGTAGAATTAGAATTTTGGGTTTATGAGATATAAAGAAAACAGTGCTCGGCGATCTCTGAGCTAGGGTTTTAAGCACCTGCTAAGGATTTTGAGATAACGGATGATCAAAAATGAATATATAATTGATTCTTTCTTGTGGTAAAATTTAAGAAGATTTTTTACAATTTGAAGTAAATTTTACAGAAATTAAACAATTGATTCAAGAGTTATTAGATTCTAAAAATTAGGAAGAAATAATTCCTTGCAAGTGAATAAAATTTTGAAGGATTTTTGTAGAAATTTGAGCCCTTTTTGTACAAATCTATTTGAATACAAGAAGCTTTATATGTATAACTTATCTTTTGTGAGATTGTTATATTAATTGTCCTTTCTATTGAAGACAAATCACTTTTTAAATTTTTGCCATCAAATTTCAAATAAACTCTCCACAACTAGGTACCCAGTGTATTCCTAGATAAAAGACTACGTCGTATGACACTGTTGTCGGGTAGAGAGAATTTGCCTTGGGAAAACGCCAGGTTCCTAACTACTACTAGAACTAGCATGGAACATAAGAAGAAGTTGTGCAAGTATCTTCTATACTTGCACAATAATTATTCAAGCTTTCAAATTATACTTATATTATACTTGTACAAGACTTGTACAAATATAAAATATAAACCCTTAAATAATACTTGTATAATACTTATATAATACTTATATAAATACTTGTATAATACTTATATAAATACTTGTATAATACTTATATAATATTTGTATAATACTTATATAATATTTGTATAATACTTATATAAATACTTATATAAAATAATATATAATCCTTGGTATAATACTTGTACAAATACTTATATAAATATTATATATAACACCTATAAAATACTTGTATAAATACTTGAAATAAATACAAGTATATATATTTGTAAAAAAGATATAAGCAAAGTGTGTATATATTCAAGTATACCTCAAAATACAACCGCATATGAGGAATACAAGTTATACAACAAGCTGAAATTAAATAAATCACTAAAAATTCATCCAAAGGTCAAATCAAGCGTGCTTATAGCCTATAGAAAGCCATTGATCCATTGTAAAACATATCAAAATTTCACAAATAGATGACTTACCGTTTAAAAGTTATCGCTAAATGAAATAGGCACCAAAATTTCCCAACAAATGCAAAGGCAGCAAAGCTCCTCTTCACTTCAGCCTTTGTTGTGATTACTTCCCTCTTCCAAATTGGGCATGCAATAGCTTTTTAGAAAGCTCACTCCATCATCTAACTTTTTCTAAAATTTCGCATGCATGCCTCTCAAACTCCAGATTTTATAGCTAGTTGATTCTGCTCTTCAAACCCTCACAACAATTTGCCCTCTTGATACTTCACGGCTCATAAAACTTTTACAAAAGCTCCAAATATATTGATTTTTGTTTTCATGGAAAGCTTACATAAGCTACTATAAGCATCTAAAATATCAAAAAGATTCAATAGATTTTTTGACTTGGGTGGTTGAACAAAGTCTCTGCCCCTCTTCATCGGGTGGCAGCAAATCCTTTCCCACTCTCAAGCTCACAACTTTTTCTCTCCAACTCCAAATGCTACAAGAGATGTCTTGATAGAAAGCTAGCACAAATTCCTACACTTTCAATAAGTTTTACTAAGAAAACTTGAAATCAAACTTGCAGTGGCAGATCAAAGTTGTTGCCGTCACTTTTCAATAGCAGCAGACCTCACTCTACTAAAACAAAGCATAACTTTTTGCTCACAATTCCAATACAATAAAGTGAGTAGGTTCTAGAATCCTCACAACTTGAAGAACACTTTTACTAATTTTTGTTACAAACGCTTTTATATCCTTGGAGCTATCTCTCTCCAAAGTTCACCATTCAAAATTGCCCAAACCCTAGGTCTAGCAAGAGGAGTATATCTCCCTTTCCTTCCATATTAGACTATGACACGCCCACATGGGCAGCCAAATCCTATTGGATAGGCCCTATTCACCCCATACTCTTCTTCTTTTATCCCTCATAAGGTCCATTCTACCTCAAAAGTCAACAAGAAAGATAAAATAACCTTTACTTTTCTTCTAATTACAAAAGAGTTTATTCTAGGATATAAATAAGGTAGGAACAAAACAAATAGCCATCTTAATTCACTAACTAAAAGGCTATAATAAATCCTCTCCTTATAATATCTTCTAAAATAATCTCTAGCACTCACACATGTAATAACAATAGATACAAGATATATAATATTTTTATACACTGCACGTAAATGTAATATGATACCGTGCAGCTAGAACCTTGTATAATTTTAAGTGTAAGTCATATTTTCTTCACAAAATCCTCTCCTTGTTTTATAATAGATATATATTTAGAACCAAAAAACTATAGAATCTTTGCCTTATTATATTCAAGAGCCTCAGCATGCTTTCTAAATGAACAATTTGTTAAGAATCGTAAAATACCTTTAGTACAAAAAATTAAACCCGTACATGTAGAAGTCATAGATGGTCATCCATTATCTTCTAGAGATGTCACTTTTGAAATCCATCCTATAAAAGTAATAATAGATGATCATAATAGCTACATAATCTTTAACATAATTAAATCTCCATCTAATCCAATTATTTTAAGTTTATCATGGCTAGAAAAATATAATCCTCAAATAGATTGGAATTCTCATGGACTTGACTTTTCTCACAACATTATTAAACATCTTACCGATCAAGTGAAAAGCTATAAGTCTAATATAATAAAATCCGTATTTATAGATATAAAAGCTTTTATACACGCAGCAAAAGAAGGATCAACTTTTATTATTTATACCACATCCATTTTTATATTGAAAAGACTTTAAAGTACCATTCTAAGCCAATATCTGGATTATCAGGACGTTTTTGAAAAAAAAATGTAGATTTTCTTTCAAAGCATCATCCATATGATTATTCAATCAATCTCAAAGAAAGAATTCAGCCACCATTTGGACCAATTTATGATTTATCATGAGATGAGTTGGTTGAACTCAAGGCATATATTGACGAGAATTTGGCCAAGAATTTCATACGCCATTCTAAATTTCCAACAAGAGCTCTAATTTTATTTCTGAAGAAAAAAGATGGATCATTGCAAATGTGTGTTGACTATCAAAGGCTTAATAAGATCACAATCAAGAATAGATATCCATTACTTTTGATATTAGGACTGCTTGACCAATTAAATCAAGCTAAGATCTATACAAAAATAGATCTAAGAGGAGCATATAATCTAGTATGCATCAAAAAAAGAGATGAATAAAAAATTACATTTTAAATCAAGTACAAATATTTTGAATATAATGTCATACCTTTTAGACTTATGAATGAACTAGCTACTTTTCAACATCTCATGAATGATGTTTTTTGTCAGTTCCTAGATAATTTTGTAGTCTGCTACCTAGACAATATTTTGATCTATTCTAAGAACATAAAAGAACATGAAGTACATGTTTATTAAGTATTACAAAAATTTAGAAATGTAGGATTATAAGCCAAGATGGAAAAGTATATATTTCATACTACTCAAGTTGATTTTATAGGATATATCATTTCAAATGATAGTCTCATGATGGATTCTAAGAAAGTCCAAACAATCATAAATTGGAAGATACCAAAGAGGGTAAGAAATGTCCAATGTTTTTTGAGATTTTCCAATTATTATCAAATCTTTATCAAAGACTTCTCTCAACTTGTACATCCACTTACATGTTTGACTTGTAAAAACAAACTCTAATGGAATTAAGAAGCGAAAGCAATATTTGAAGCTCTGAAGACATTGTTTGTTTCTACACCAATCTTATATCGTGTTGACTTTTCCAAGGCATTTTTTATGAAAACAAATGCATCAGACTTTACCTTGGGTGCGATTTTGTTACAAATGGGAATAGATAATAAATTTCATCTAATAGCTTTTCGTTCAAAAAAATTCTTAGTAGCCGAGATCAATTATGAGATCCACGACAAAAAACTTCTTGCAATCATGGATTCTTTTCAAGAATGGCATCATTATCTAGAAGGCATTTTCAGTCCAATCACTGTATATATGGATCACAAGAACCTCAAATATTTCATATCGGCACATATGTTGAATCGTTGTCAAGCTTGTTAGAATATATCTTTGTGAAGATTCGAATTCATTATCACTTATCGGCCAAGAAAACAATAAGGTTTATTTGATGCTCTTTCTAGACGTTCTTATTTTGCACCAAAAGAAGAAGATGCAACTTTTCAGCAACAAAGAATGGCCTTCTTGAAATTGAAGCAATTTTATCTTCAAGCAATGAAATCAACATTGACTGTTGATTCAACTTTTTTCAAGCAAATTCAAGCAAGTATGTCCTCAAATCCTCTTGATCATGATATCAAGAATAATTCTTTCAAGACTCATGATTCTTCTAAATTTGAGTTCAAGAATACTCTATTATATTTTGAAGGACACCTATATGTTCTAGAAAGAGAAGCATGTTTAAATGTTCTTCAAGCACGTCATGATTTTCCAGCGGCAAGATATTTTGCATACAACAAGACTTTGAAACTTATATCAAGAGATTTTTGGTGGCCTCAAATGTAGAAGGCAGTCAAAGACTTTAAACAATCATGTGATATATGCTCAAGATGAAAGACTCCTCATCATCGACCTTTTCAACTTCTTCAGCTATTACTTATTCCAGAACAATCATGGTCTTCTGTTTCTATGGATTTCATCACAGATCTTCTAAGTTCAAGATCTTATGGCTCTATATTTGTGATAATAAATTGGTTCACCAAGATGGCACATTTTGTTCCATGCACAAAATCTATCACAAGTGAAGAAACAGCTAAGCTTTTCATTGATAATATCTATCGCTATGATGGATTACCTAAGGATATAATATCGGATAGGAAAACTCAATTTGTATCAAAATTTTTGAGAATCTTTTTTAAGAGCTTAAAAGTAGACATAAAGTTATCTTCAGCTTTTCATCTTCAAACTAACGGACAAATAGAGCACGTGAACCAAGTCTTGGAGCAGTGCTTATGGTGTACCATCAACTACCAACAAGATGATTGGACAGCTCTTCTACCATTGGGAGAGTTTGCTTATAATAATACAATACATTTTTCTATGCAACAAACACCTTTCTTTGCCAATTATGGTTACCACTCATGATTTGATGCTTTTGACTTTTTAAAAGTTGATAATCTAATGGCAAAAGATTTGATAAATTGTTTATCAGAGCTACATGCAATAATAAAGGTGCAATTAAAAAAAGCTCAAGAATGACAAAAAATAAATGTAGATGTGTATCGCAAAGAACAGCCTTAATTCAATGTGGGAGATAATGTATGATTACTTCATCGCAATATCAAGACTACTCGTCCTTGTGATAAGTTGAACTATCGTAGGCTTAGACCTTTTCTTATTTCTGAACAAATCAATCTAGTTGCATATCGATTATATCTACCAGAGTCCAGAAAGATCCATCATGTATTCCACGTTGTCGTACTGTAATTACTTACAATATGTAAAAATTAGTTAAAATATATTATATGTTTATGAATCTAGATGTGTGTTAGAATGGTTAGTAAATTAAATTAAAAATGGTTGATAGAAGAAACTTTATTTTATTTTATTTTACTTATTTTAGTTATAGTATTTAAAAATTATAAGATCTAAATGTTTAGTATGAAGCCTTGAGAGAAGGTGGGGACTTAAGGATGAAAATTTAAGCTAGTAAGAGGCTAATTGGGAGGGATGAAATCAAGCCATGGTCGGATGAAGGCAAGGAATAGGGAACTTCATCCCTATTGGTCGAATACCATGCCCAATGGGCTTTGAGGAGGCTGCCCGCGACCTTAACAGGGGTTTTCGGCAACTTCAAAAGGGGGATTTGCAATTTCAGAGGTAGGGTTGTAAAGTTTAGGGTTTTGGGTATAGTTTGAGAGGAAATTTTAGGCGATTTGGAGTTAGGGTGAAGAAGTTATACTTGTTCAAAGTTAAAGAGTGGATTTCATACATACTGTCACTCTTTTGGGATTTCGCGGAGTTGTACGGAGGCTTTTGGAGATCGGACGGTGCGGTTGGAAAGGTGATTTCAAGATCTACGTCTATTACGAAGGAATTCTTAAGTTTTGAGTTTAGACGAAGGAGATATGAAGAGTTGAAGACAGCGCATCCAATTCCAAGGCAGTAAGTAGACCGTTTTGTTGATGGTGATGGGGTTTGCCATATCTTAAGTTTTTGGATGAATTTTTGTCTAAAAATTTCCAAGAAGGTGTATTATTGTGCTAAGAAGCTATACATCAAAGTTTCATAGCATTTGGACTCTTAGATTGTGAGATATGAAGAATTTAGTACACGGGTGTTTGTAAACAAGGGTTTAAAGCTACTGCTAGGGTTTTGGCGATATCTAAAGATCGATAATGAATCGACAGTTGAAATTTGTGGTGGTAGTTGTGAAGAATATATCAGTACTTCATGTAAATTTGGAGTAGTTTTGGACGGTTGGATTAAAAGTTATGGGTTATTGAAGTTCGGGAAAAATTCCCTTCCTACGGGAGAATGAGGGTTTAGAGTATTTTGTTATGTTTTGAGTGGTTTGAGGAAATTAGGCTTATGTATTGGGTGTAATAGCCCTATGGAGATCTCTTTCAAATAAAATTTGGGGTTTTTATTATACTTGAATCTTGCTTGAGTAATTAGTGGCAGCCAGAAGCCCAACGCTTTCTTGAGGCAGATTCTCTCTACCCCGACAACGTGTTACTACTCGAGCCATATAAGACAATGGATATATAAAGAAGAAGACAAATGCCATCGCCTCTTATAGAAATAGACAACGATGAAGAATTTAAGGTTGAAGAGATTTTAGATTTAATGAGGCACCAAAATTGACTAGAATACTTTGTGCATTAGCGCAGATGCAATATTAGTGAACGTACATGGGAGCCATCAAAGAATCTAACAAATACATCAATAAAAGTCAATGCATTTCATCAACAACATCTATCAAAATTAAGATATAGAATCAAAAAAATCTTTGCTATAAAGCAAAGTAGGTTTTATAGAAGTTTCATCTTATCTTATATCATTGTTTGTTATTTCTTTAGATTTGTTCGTGCTAAAGAGATGGAAGATCAACAACCAGTGAATTCAACTCAAGAGCCATCATTTGCTGATTTATCAGATGAGACATTATGACTATCACAACCTTCAAGACGACGGAATAGAGATGAAGACCCTCAAGAACAACATGTCCTTCCTCGGATTGATGGCAAAATACAACGTGTTTGATATCATGACCTTAGAAGAGACTTCTAATATTTGATGATATTTTTAGAAGTAGGAAGTACTCCTGATGGTGTTCCTAATGTTTTCTTTGAAGGGAGTTATGAAGGCTTCAACAATGATTAAATAACAGGGTGGTCCTCTTGCCTTGGTATAGAACATTATTGATGGCTGAAAGGACCTATCAACTACCTTTGAAGGGAACAAAGATCAGAGTATGTGGCAAGCTCAATTCAACGTATCCTGGACTTCGTCAACATATAATCACCGCTCCTTGTGGAACTCATTCCTAGAAGGGGGGATAATGTCACAATCATAATATTTACTGCAATAATTATCTAAATAATATAGACCAATAGAAGTAGATAAAATAAGTTGATTTGATAATATCTGATAGAGAAGCTTCCTAAAAGCTTCATAGACTCGGAATCATCTTTATATATGTCTATAGGTGATTGGTAGGTTAGAAATTTGGTCAACAAGCTAGCCACATGGCGCACATGTTGGTAGCTTGTGGAATAAGCTAGCCATGTGTCACACATGTTGATAGCTTGCGGAACAAGCCAAGTACATGGCGTATATGTGAGAAACTTGTCGTGGAAGTTTGACATGTGTCTTGCAAATTAGACACGTATAGGAGGTTCTATAGAATACCGCCACGTAATTCTTAATTAGATAATATTTTTACAGACAAGAATGAATCCTTCTTCATTCTTGTCAACTCTTTTCTTGCTTCTTGTCCAGATTCAAGAGTCTAAAATTTTCTTATCTTGTAGCAATAGCCATTGTAGTTTCTTTTAATATACATACTTCTTTATTTTTATTTTGTTATTTTTAATAGAAGTTTCATATATTTATTTGCTTTCATCAAATTCTTGTCCTTGTTAAATTACTTTTATACATATATATATATATATATATATATATATAGGTGATTGATAGGTTAGAAACTTAGCCAACAAGCTAGCAATGTGTGACATATGTTGATAGCTTTTGGAACAAGCTAAGTATGTGGCGCATATATAAGAAACTTGTCTTGCCAATTCGACATATATCTTGTAAATTAGACACATATTGAAGGTTTTTTAGAATGTTGCCACGTAACTCTTAGATAGATAGTATATATAAAGACAAGAGTGAAGTCTTTTTTATTCTTGTTAATGCCTTTCTTATTCTTAATCTTATTTTAAGAATCTTTAATCTTCTTGTCTTTGGCAATAGCCATTCTAATTTTAATATTATTCTATTTTTAAGTGATTTTGAATAAAATAAGAATATATTTTGTTCTTTTATGATTTATGTCCTTGTCCTTGATAAAAGTCTATATCTGCAATATTGTGGATTTTTTAATCTAAATAATATATCACAACAAAAGATAAAATTTTTGAGAGCTTTTCACATTTGAAGCCATCAAAAATCTTTAAAAATGAATTCCAATATCTTGTTGAATCCAAAATATCTTGCAATTGGAAAAACATGACGCATTTAAAAAATACAAAGACGCAATGGTTCTTTTAGAATATACAAATATTCTTCAAAATAGAAGAGACCATTGTTATATTGTGGTTTGGCTACCATGTGAAAACATTGTACATATATATTTAATATATAATTTACTATATAGCTAAGTGAGAGCTATATTAGTGGATTTTTATCAGTTACAAAATATTATTAGGTTGCTAGTTTAGAATACATATTATATAAATCTTACTAGAAAAAAGATTGGAAATGAATCTTTAGTATGAAAAAGAATAGCTAGACCATCCATGTAGATGAATGAAGATAGATGATAGAAGTTTCTATTCCTATTGGCTAAAAGTCATATCCAATGGGCTTCAAAGAGGCTACTTGAGGATTTATTAGAGATTAGAATTTATTTTTTTGACAATATTCAAACATCAAAGGCTATGGTCAGCAAGTTTGGATTTTTGACTATGGTTTTGATGCAAAAATTGTGTGATTTGGATTTTTTATTAAGAAGATACAAAGGCTCAAAGTTAAGGTGTCAAAATTGTATCTACTATCACTCTTTTAGGTATAACTTATATATATAAAAATCAATAGAGAAATAGTGATTGGAATTAGAAAGAACATTTTTTTGGCTATATTTTTTTATATATGGTTTGATAAAATCCAAGTTGAAATAAATGAGATATTGGAAGTTGGAATCAATGCTTGCAATCTAAGAGTAATAAGTGACCCTAATTAATTAGTAGTTGTGTTTTGAGCCATATTTTAGGCAATTTGAGAAGTTTTTGGCTCAAAAATCTCAAAAGTATATATGTTCATGTTACAAAATTATATGCAATAATTTTGTGGCATTAAAATTTTGAATTTTTAAAATATGCAAGAAATAGTGCTCGGATGTCTATAAACTAGGATTTTAAGCACTTGCTAGGGTTATTAAGATATTAAATGATTGGAAGAAAATCTATAGTTAAATTTTTTTATAATTAAGGTCAAGAGTATTATCTACACTTTGGACAAATTTTATAAAAACTAAATAGCTAGATCAAGAGTTATTAAACTTTAAAGTTTGGAAAAAAATAAATCCTTGCAAGTGAATAAGATACTGAATGTTTTTGTTGTAATTTGAGCCTTTTGTACAAACTAAAGGGATTTTTTAGTAGCTAAGACTTTATGAAGGTGGAAAAATAGATATATAGAATTATAACAAAATTTTGATATGAAGATGGTATTTTGAAAGGAGATTATAGATTTTCTTTGAAAATTAATAGCAATCTAACTTATTATCAATTGATTATTAGAAATACCATTTAAAAAAAAGGTGATAAGGACTTTCTATATGCCATAGAAGGAATTTATGTACAAACCTATTTAAATATAAGAAATTTTTACCAATATAATTTTTTTTTTGTAATATTATTATATTATTTGTTATTTTTATTAAAGACAAATCACTTTTTAGAATTTTGCCAATAAATTACAAGTAAATTCTCTATAGCAAAATATCCAATATATTTCCAAATCAAAGATCACATAACATGACACCATCTTTAAAGTTAAATTTATTCAAATTATTATAGATACTTCTAAAATAATATTTAATATAAAAAATAAGAGGGTTTTTAATCAAGGTTATTTAAATATAATCAAGAAATAAAAAAATCTATTGGAATTGATATAAAAGTTGCTTGAACACAAAAAATTTTGAATTTCAAGAATGTTGTTTCTTGTTAGTCATATGTTGCCTCTCCTTTTGATACAAGGTATGATTATTTTGATAAAGTATCTGATAATCCTTGTTACTTCTTAAGTTGATATATGATGTTAAAATCAAAACAAGATAGGAACATGCTCCAATGAACTTGATGACAATTTAAAATATAATCTAACATAAAATATTCAAGGTTCTTATGATTTGTATATATAGCCATTGGATATGAAGCGCCTTCAAGCAAATGGTGCTATTCTTAAAAAGAATCCACAATAGCAAAAAGTTTCTTATTATAGATTTCATAATTAATTTTTATAGCCAAGAATATTTTGGAATAAAATACAAGTGGATGTAATCTTTTTTTTCTTCCAAATTGGAATAAGATTATTCCAAATATAAAGTTAACACATTAGTTCCTATAACAATGTTTTAAAAAGGTTTAAGTGAATTAAAACAGGGGCTATAATGAATATTTGTCACCTTCTTTGATGCATATTAGATTATAAAGTCTACAATATTGCATGGCATGATTTTTAATTTGAAAATATATTAAGTAGCTAATTCTAGAGAATTTATCTTTAATTTATTGGCTAGGCTTTAATAAATGATTTGTCTTTAATAAAAAAGATAAATAAATATAACAATATAAAAAAATATTATACTATTAAGAACCTTTTATATTTAAGTAGATTTATAAATAAGATTTTTTATAGCATCTAAAAATTTCTTAATATCCTTTTCTATGCCAAATCATAATTAACTAAATTAAATTTTCAATAATTTCAAAAAAAATCCATAATCTTTTTTAAAAAATTCATATTTAAATCAAAATTTTATCATAGCTTCATATATCCATCTTTTATACCTTCATAAAGTCTTAGCTTTCAAAAATCATTTTTAATTTATATAAAATATTTAAATTATAACAAAATCCTTCAATATCTTATTCACCTATAAAAGATTGTTTTTTCCTTAAATTTTAGGATCTAATATCTCTTGATTCAACTATTTAATGTTTGTGAAATTTTTTAAAAAAGTATTTTATACTTTTAAACTATACCACAAGAAAATTTAGCCATAGATTCATTTTTAATCCTCTGATATTTCAAAATCCTAAAAAGAGCTCAAAACTCTAATTTATAGGCATCTAAGTACTATTTTCTTCATATCTCAAAAATTCAAAATCCAAATTCTATCAAAATTTGTGTATAGCTTTGTAACATAATAATATACACTCTTTAAAATTTTGAGCCAAAACCTTATTAAATTGTTTAAGATATAGTTCAAAACACAACCACTAATTAAACAATTCACTTATTGCCTTTAAATTATAAGTGTTGACTTCAACTTTTAATATCTCTTTTATCTTAGTTTATAATTTATTGAGTCATATATTTGAAGTATAGCCAAGAAAGTACTTTCTCCAATCCTAGTTGCTAATCCTTCATTACTTTTTATACACATTTTTGTATTCTAATACATATATGTAGTAAAAATATTAACAAGAATGATTTTTTAATTAATATTCAATCATCTTGATTTAATAGGAGCTCAAGATACTTAAGAAAAGTTTTATGAAAGCCTCTTAGATTATTTTTTTATCTTAATAGCTAGTAAATAAGAATTAATTATTAATTTTTCCATCTAGATTATAAAAACGATTTTATTACCTTAAAAAGCCATAAATTGATAAAAATAAAATAAAAGAGATAAATAATTGATATAGTTAAAACCAAGATTAAATTGACAATAGGATTGGACTTAAAAATCCCTAAGATAGATTGGATTGATATCCAAAGGTCAACTATTTATAGAATAGGATCAAAATCAAACCTCTAGCTATTAAAATAACCACCAAGGGTAAAATATGAGGTCATTTGGAAATTGATAACTAAGATTTGAGAGCTAGCTTCAAGCTTTTTAAAAAAATATAAGATTTATTTTCATAGATTTTGAGACAACTTCGCAATTATTGTTCAAAATTAGAGTTTGTATTGGTAATTTGGATTTTATGCAATAAAATTAGGGCTAGCATTTTTAGCTAGTTTGTGCAATTGATATAATATCTATGCTTAAAAAATTAAAAATATATGATTGATTAGATGTGCTATAAATATATAAAATTTTATAATAATCTAATAGTGTTGTTGAAAGATATTTGATCATTGGTGCAAAGAAATATCAAAAGTTGGTAATTTGGGATTATTTAGGATTTTTATAATACCTAGAGATTTATTAGTTAAAATAAGATAAAATTTGGTATAATATCAGAAGACTTAAAAATCAATCTATTTATTAGTTTTGAGCTAAAGTTAATAGATGAAAAAGGAGAAATTGCTATTGGAACATTTGCATCAACTTGAAGTTGGCAGCCAAGTCACATGAGTGCGGATTGTAGACATTTTCTTCACAATTTGTATGTTGAATTGAGCTGAAATTTTTTGAGCATGTAAAAGACTTATAGTGGCATTTATGTGGAAAATTTTGTATCAAGTAGACAATCAAATTAAGAATTATAACTTGTTGAAGCTCATTGATTAAGGTTAGGACTTGCAAAGAAAAATCAAAGTTGTTTGATTGTTAAAGTAACAAGGTAATTGGAGTTTGTATATGGTTGAGATTATTAAAAAGATAATTTTTGAGCACTTTGTATTGGCTTTAAAAACTTTTGAATTGAGATTTGAATTACATTCTTCTTACATGGATAAAACCTATTAAGGTTTCTTGCATACTTATAAAATACAACTTCACTTTCTACAGCAAGGTACCCGATGTATTTGTAAATAAAACAACATGTAATATGACAATGTGAGTTTTATCATTAAAAATGACAATAAATACATAATTGATACTTTGATTTTAAGCATCTATATTTCATTTATAAAAATTCCATATCACTCAATTTTTGCACCAAAACCATATCCAAAAATCTAAACTTTTTAATTCCAATCTTTGATTTTTAAATGATTCCAAAAATTAATCCTAATCCCTAATAAGCCTTAAGATTATTATAGATATAAAAATACAAAATAAGAGACTTGAACTAAAAAGAAGTTTCAAGAAAAAATCAACAAAGACTTCATTTATCTAGATGAATATACAAACAACATCAAGAAAGGTGAATTAGAACTCTAAAAGATGCATTGTTAAGACTAAAGAACTTTAGCCTCAATTCTAATATATATCTATGTCTAGGAAGCTTCTTAAATGACTGTCATCAATCTAAGAAGCTTCTTGAGCAGCTTCTACCAATTTAGAAGCTTTTCGAGCTCTTTCTATCGACTTGAAAGCTTCTCAAGTTACTTTTATCAATTAAAAAGCTTTTCCAATAACTTCTACTAATTAAAAAATCTCTAAAATATTTTAGAAGGTTTTATAAACTTTTAAAGTATATGTTCCTAATATCACCCTTTTCTTTAATAATGAATTCTAAGAAGAGCTCATACTTTCAAAAATCTTCTTATATATATATACATATATATAAAAAATCAAGAATAAATTGAATCAATGAAGCTAATTATTTTATTTTCTATTTTTGGACAATAGATTCTATTGATCCTTGCAAAAATTGCCTATGGCCTTGAGCTAATATCTCCATTGTTGAAACATCCCATCTAAGGATGTAATCTTCATTACAGCCTTCAAAACATCCTAGAAATAAGATTTCAAGCTTAAAAAGATTCACCTTTTGAAACTCAAGCATTAGAAATGAAACTTGCATGGTTGGGTATTACTCCTAATAGCTCTAACTATAATTGTACTTGGTATTGATATGTATCATCTTTACTTTGCTCAATTCAAGGTTGTAAAAAGTGCATTGGTTTGTTCAAAGCTTACATAGCAAGTGAATCTTTTGAATCTTATTTTGCTAAATCTCTCAATATTTAGAGGTTTGATATGGTAATTGACTTATTTCTATAATTCTATTCTATCTTGGAATGGATGATTATATATTAATAAAAGCTTTGGTTTGACTCTTTCCTTTTTATAAGTATTCCTCAAATCCAATCTTCACCAAGAAGTTATTATCAAATATATTTAAATTTGTAGAAATAGAATCAATGAAATTCATGTATCTTTTGAAGCACATTGATAAGATTTCTAATTGATTCTTATGTGCACTTATTAATATCATAGCCATACCAATGAACAAGATATTCTAATTTGTCCTATCTTTGTTGTGAATCAAGTACTTTTTTTACCTCATATTCTTCATGATTTTTTATTTTGATATTAAGTGGCCATTGTTGTATTCTTTCTAAAATATATGACTATCTATAAGACACTAAAAGAAACATGTATTAGATGTACCTTCATAGAAGATGGTATTTTCAAGCAAAATGCCATTAGATTAATTTGCATCTACATAGAAAGTAGTCTTAACCTTCAATAGTCTAATTTATCACATGGCCATTTAATCTTGATATTCAATCAAAGAAGCTATATTTTATCTCCAATATAAAAAAAAAATACTTAATTTCCAAATTTATCTACAGATATATTGTAAGTATCTTAAGTTACTTGCAATTGAAGCAGCAAGGTTGTTTGGTGTTATGATAGATGCTTTGTAAATCCTTTGGCTGTTGCATTATTGTTCTTTGATATATTCCATAGATCAAGCTTCAAGTAGTATCTATAGTTGGAATAAAATAGTGTTTGCTGAATTAAAGCATGAATAATATTATTATATACAAACTCTATTAATAGTAGATATGAAATCCAATTGTCTTATTAATAATTGATACTACATCGTAAATATTGCTTCAAAACTTGATTAACTTATTTTGTTTAGTTATTTATTTAAAGATAGAAAATTAAAGAAAATTTAATATCTATCTTTAATATTTTAAAAAGGCATCTTTAAAATTTAGATATAAACTAAGATCCTTAATTAGATACAATATCATCTAATAGGCTATGATATCATTATATATTGTTAAAAAAGAATATTATCATTTTTTCATTAAAAGTAATTTTCTTATAAGGAATAAAATAAGCCATCTTTGTGAATCAATCAACCACTACAAAGATGTTGTCTAATGAATTGAATGGCAAATGTTAGGAACATACACTTTAGAGATTCATAAAACCTTTTAGAACAATCAAAAGCTTCTTGAGTTAGCAAAAGGTTGTTGAAAAGCTTCCTAATTGATGAAAGTAGCTTGAGAAGCTTTATAGTTAGTGAAAGAAGCTCAAGAAGCTTTCCAGTTAGTAGAAGCTACTCAAGAAGCTTTTTAGTTTGACGGAAGCTGCTCAAGAAGCTTTCCAATTGGTAGAAGCTACTCAAGAAGCTTCTTAGTTTGATGGAAGCCGCTCAAGAAACATCCTAGATAGGAATATATAAGAGAGTTGAGGCTGAAAAGTTCTTCAATCTCGGCAATGCATCTCTTGTAGTTTTAACTCACATTTTTTGATGCTATTTGTGTATTCATCTAGTTAATTCAAATTCTTATTGATTTTTTCTTAAAACCTTGTTCTAATTTAAGTCTTTTGCTATATATTCTTGTGTCTTTGATAGCTCGTTAAGACTCTTTTATCTTAAATATTAAAATTCGATCCTTTTCATTAGAAAGTAAATTATCTCTCTTCTTGAAGATATACTAATATTTTAGAGGTTGCGAATTATCCTCCTTTAAATTGATATTTTTTTTATCACAATATTGGAATTTTATCTTTCTTATTAGAAAATAGGTCACTTCTCTCTTTAAAGGTCTTGAAGCAATTTAGAGGTTGCAGATTACTTTCTTCTCAATTGATATTATCTTCTTATAGATTCATTTATTTCTTTTTTTAGAATGGTTGGAAGTCAAGATATTAATATGATCAAATCTTTTGAGTCCAAGTTAAATGCTATTATAAGTGCTCTTACTACATTATTTACTAGAACTGTGGAGATTGAAGGGATTGTTGCAAAACTTCATAATGATGCAACATTTGAAGTACTACAATCTAGACTTCATCCACCTCCAACTTCTATGCTTGGAGATGCAGTACTACCTATGCTACACCAAGAAAATCTATCTATTTAGCAATGTTAGGAGCCTCAAGTTAGTCTTTCAGAGAAATATGATAGTACATGTTCAAAATTTTAAGGATTTTTCAATCAAGTTTGATTGATGATAGTCCTAGAATTTAATACTTATTCAACAAAAGAATCACGAGTTGGATTGGTTGGCTCCTTGCTTATAAGGCAAGCATTATCATGGTTTGCTTTCTTATTTAAAAAAAGATCACCAATTTTGATCAATTTTGAAGTTTTCATGGAAACATTTGCGGAAGCATTTACAAAAGCATTTAAAAAACATAACAAGGCTTGTTAGGCAACAACTAAGATTTGAGCATTGCATCAAGAGGTACGTTCTATATCAGTCTATACATCTGATTTTAGATAATTAACATATAATATCAATTAGAATGAAGAAGTATTAATGAATCAATTTTATTAGGAACTAAGAGATAATGTGAAGGATTTATTATTATTACTCTCGGATCTACAATCGCTCAATGAAGCCATTAGTTAAGCCATAAAATATAATAATCAATTATTCTAATGTCATCAAGACCAATATTCATGGACTTCAACAAGACAATACGCAATTTGATATACTCTCCGATCTACAATCGCTTAATGAAGCCATTAGCTAAGCCATAAAATGTAATAATCAATTATTCTAATATCATCAAGACCAATGTTCATGGACTTCAACAAGACAATATGCAATTTGATACACTCTTGTTACATCGACAAGCATTTTGAATTCACATTCAGAAATAGAAAATATGCAATTTAATGTAATATGTATTAAACTTCTTAGTCTACAATAAAAGAAGTGTCAAAGGGAAGAAGATCTATACTTGTATTAAGGCAAGGAAGGCCACAAGATTGGTAATTGTCTGAAAAAACAAAATTGATACATTATCAAAACCAAGAGTGCAATTGTTTAGGAAAATAAAGATGTTTAGTTACAGTAAGGATCATACAGTTGGACAATCCAATATTACAAAATTATTTAGGTTCTTCTCTTTCTATTCAATTTTCTTGTTGTTTTATAATTCTTTTGTATTTTGGCCCTCAGAAGCTTCAGAAAATTGCCTTCATGGATTCAAAGGTATCCGCTTATTTTGTAGATGAGGTATTATTTAAGCTTCATAAAATTCCTTTAGTATAGAAATCCAAATCTATTCATGTAGAGATAATAGATGAACAATCTTTATCCTTTAGTAGTATCACAAATAAAACCATGCCTATAGAAGTATCGTTTAAAGATCATAAAAGCCAAATTCTATTCAATATAATTAGGATTCGTTCAAATCTTGTTATTCTTGGACTATCTTGGTTGAAAAAGCATAATCTATCTATAGATTGGAGGTTACAAAGAATAATATTTTCAATAGAAATCCTTATTAAAAAAATTCATAAAAAGTCACAAATTGATAATTCTTTATTTGTTGGAATAAAAGCCCTTATAAGATTGTTTGTTATTTATGCAACTCCAATTAAAGAAGATACAACTTCATCGGCAAGTATTATAGAGCAGTATAACAAATTTCAAGATGTTTTTCAAAAGAAGTGTGTTTATATACTATCGTAGCACCAATCATATGATAGTGCTATAGATCTTTAAGCAGGAACGTAACTACCTTTTGGTCCAATCTATAATCTTTTTGAAAATGAGTTTTTGGCATTGAAGGATTATATTAATAAAAACCTTGCAAAGAACTTCATCAAGCATTCAAAGTCTCTAATAGGTACATCTATATTCTTTGTAAAGAAGAAAGATGGTTCCTTACGTATAAGCATTGACTATTAGGGATTAAATAAGATAACAGTGAAAAATTATTATCCACTATAGAATAGATAGATAATTTTGGATGATAGAGTAAAGATTAAAAATTGATAAATTGGATGATTAATCCAATTGTTGGCCGATATAGATGATAATATAGGAAAGTTAGTTGGAAAAGCATTTAAGACAAGAGAGATGACCGTTGGTATCTCGGTTTTTAGTATAAAGAGAATAAAAAAGAAGAGATTGGAGCTTGATTGTGAGAATTGAGAACTAGGGTAAGTTTAGTCCTACCTCTTTTTTTATTTTCTTTTGTGTTAGACTGTAGTGGAGAATCCAGATTACATTCTAATTGATTGTACCATATAAACTGTGAAGTACAATACTTAAATTAAAAAATTTAATTCATATATGGATGAGTAAGAAATTATAGTTGTTTGATGATTAAGTTTGATGTGGAGAATTGGCAGCCAAAGATAGAACATATTGATGTAATTTGATTGTGAATGAAAATGTTGTGCCGTATTGGCTGTGAGAATTGAACGGTGAAAGAGAATATTAGGGAGATGATTAATTTTGGAAGGATTTATTGGTGATAAGTTATTTCCAATGATTGGAATGTGAAGTAGTTGTATATAGTCTATTAAGACAATACAATATCATCTAATGTTATTATGAAATTAGAAGAAGATAAAAGATTTCAATAGAAGAATTATGGAAGACAAAGTTACAAAGTGTATTCTTGACTATGGAGAAGATGGCATTGTTTTAGAGTGTTTGCATGTTCATTGGACTTTGCTATTTGGGAGCGGTTAATTGTGTGATCCTAACAATGTATCTCATGCATTTAATCTTTCCCTGTATTTGAATCTTCCTTTATAGATTTACTTTAAGTAGTATTGGAAGAATAAGTAAAATGATAAATCATACCCACAACCATTAATTTTAAGACTTTTGAAATAACTTGGCCAAACTAAGATCTATACCAAGATAGACCTTTGTAGAGTATATAACCTTGTATGGATTAAGGAGGAAGATAAATAGAAGATTGCATTTTAGATAAGATATGGATATTTTGAATATAATATCATACTCTTTGGATTAACAAATGCAACCACTATCTTTCAGTATTTAATAAATGACATCTTTCAAGAGCACATAGATAAGTTTATAGTGATCTATCTTGATGACATCTTGATCTATTCAAAAAAATCTAAAAGAACATGAGCAATATATCAAGTTGGTATTACAAAAGCTACAAAATATAAGTTTGTATGCCAAATTAGAAAAATATGTATTTCATCAACCTAAGATGGAATTTTTGGGATACATCATATCTACTAAGGGTTTAATGATGGATCCGAAGAAGGTAGAGGCCGCTATGCAATGGGCCGTTTTGAAGATTGTGAGAGACGTATAATATTTTCTTGGATTTGCTAACTTCTATCAAATCTTCATCAAAAATTATTCTCAAATTGCCACCCTTCTTATTTGATTGACATAAAAGAATAATTTAAAATGGAGGTTTCAAGTGGAGAAGGTATTCCAAGATCTCAAAACAGTATTTATCACAATCCCAATCTTGATACATCTAGACTTTACAAAACTATTCTACATAGCGATTGATGCTTTGGATTTTGCACTAAAGGCTTTACTTTTACAAATAAGTATAGATGATAAATTCTTGATTGTAAGAAATTTGTTGCAAGATAAACAAGAATAAAATCTAAAAAAGAAGCATTGACAGAGTTAGATTAAATGATGGTTACATGCCTGTCGACACATCCAAGCATACCCGGAATACAATAGATTTTTAATAATTCAAACATATATATCGTTAAAGAAATTGCCAAGAGCACTTGTAGATAATTCAGCCAATAGTCCAATATATCTCTTGAGCCCATTTATAAAAAGAGAACATTATACAAAAAAATTGGATACTCTATTGGATACTTTTTCAATAGTAGATATAGCCAATTCTAGTAAAATTGGTTTTTTGGAATGGCATGAATTGCTTGCCATTAAGGGCCAATTTAGCGTGTTTCAAAATCCATCATATTTACCTCAATTTCAACCAATAAAATTATTTGTAGATAATAATTATAAATTACGGAGGCTTAGAAGTCCGAAAAAGACAATTGAAAAAGGTAGTATTTATTTTAATAAAAAATTGAGTGGAACATTGTCATCTTCAATGGCAGTGGGGAGACCAGCAGTTTAAATTGCAATCCAAATGGGTGTCGCGAGCAATCACACAACTAGCATAGTCTCATTATCTACCATTGGAGGTTTACCAAGAGCAGACCCAGATCAACATTTGTCTCAATTTCTAACTATATGTATAGCCAATAATGGTAGAATTGAAGATATTTGGTTGAGATGGCTGCCAGTGACCTTGAAAGACACAGCATTAGAATGGTATAGTTGCCAACCCGTGGATCAATTTTCTAATTGGGAGGCATTAGAAAATATATTTTTAATTCATTTTTTATTAATTAGATTTGAAGAACGTCTCATGGAAAGATTAATGAATAATAGAATGGTATTAAGAGAAGCGCTGCAATCATATTATGGATGAGTAGCAGATTTCCTTTGTATTTGGCCAAATAACTAAATGCCAAAGTTGTTTATTTTGTCTATATTGGTTAACGGACTATATCCACTAGAATTAAAAATATTTGTGAAGGAGATCCAACCAATTAGTATTGCTTCTTCACTTAACCAAGCTAAGGTATAAAAAGAATGTCATTATGATCAATTTTTAACTACCAAAGCTACAATGATTCTATGTCAAGAAGTTTATCAAATACCAACCTAGAATGAAACAGACGGCAGTTATCTAAGAATGATTGATTATGGCACAAAACTTAGTGCTAATCCACATAGAATAGTTAATATTGTCCCATTATAGGCAATACCACCAACAACTACAGTTCCATATTCTCCATACTTCCGATATCAAAATCCAATATCTACAAAAGAGTTATCTAATGAATTAATATCGAAGGATCCAAATGAGGCGTTATTATTAACTTTGATAAAAAAGATGGATAAATTGGCTATTAATCTGACAAAAGATAAGGAGAAGAAGCATAAACCAACCAATTTGCGACCCATTATTTGGTGCAATAATTATAAGAGACAAGGCTATTTGGTAATAGAATGTTCTTCACCACTTCAAATGATGGTGCAATGTATATTTTGTGGAGGTAAGTATATCACCACCAATTGTTGGAATTTACGAAAGCAACAATAATTCAATAATCAGACCATGATTCAATCGACTTTGTAGAATATTAATCAAGTCCAAATAAAAAATAGGTTTGGTTGGAGTAGGAACCATTCAAATAAACAAAGTAGGAATTTTTTTAATTTTTAAAATTCGGCATATAATCAAGAATATGGACCCAATTTTCAAGATAATGTGCAAAATCAGCAAGGATATTGCCAATATCTACCCATTTACAAAAAAAATTCAGATCTTATATTACCGATGGATCAGCCAAAATCATTTATCTATCCAACTTAGAATAGGGCCAATCGATATATCTAGTAGAAACATCCAACATCCCTGATGGGATTGAAATAAGATCACTTCAATATTACCATTATAGGCAATTAGGACATTATGTTAGTGAGTGTCCCAATCCAAGAGCCAGTGATGAATACGCTCTAGTGTGTGGAAATTGTAAGCAGTCGAAACATACATATCAGCAGTGCAATGCTCCGTTTAATTTTAATAATTAAAATCAGTATATCCAACTATATAGTAAGATAGTAGATAATAATTGAGTCCCGCAAGATTCTCCAATAAATCAGATGGAATACATTTATCAAGGCCTAGTAAAAAAAAAGATTCCATTCTACAAGTAGGAGCACTAGTTGTAAAGGACCAATTCAATTCAATGGTTGGAACTCCAAATCCAATACCAATACCAATACCAATACCAAAGATATTACCAACATTGGAACCTAATCCATTTATGCAATCCAAAGATGTCTCTAGTCCCAAGCTATTGGTTCAATCTAAACCAATACCAATATCTGCAAAGTTTCAGGAGCCATCTTATCTATTAAAAGATCATCTTATGGATAGAAATTCCAACAAAGTTCATTCAGCAATTCCAATTCTAAACTGCGTAAGGGAAGATAAATTATCTGAAGGGATTAAATTGAAACCAATGAAAAAGAAGAGGGCCTTGAGAATCATTGCCAATATGAATCCATATGATATTTTGAAAGATTTGGATGAAATTAAACCTTCAATTTTAATAAAGATTTGAATAAATTTAAACCTTCAATTTCAATAAAGATTTGAATAAAATTAAATCTTCAATTTCAAATTCTGAGTTCAAAGGCGGCATTTGATGATGAAGGTCAATTTGATGCAGAATATGATGAAATTATCAATTCAATGTAAGTTGGTGATGATCCAATTCACACCCAAAAGTAAGGTGTATTATACTAATATGGAAGACCCAGAGAATATTTAGTATATCTGGACGACATACTGAATTTTGATCATACTATCGCCGATTGGATGAATAATTTTACAATTGATGAAATTAATACATTGGAACCAGAAATGGATAATTCCAATTTATCAGATCATATAAAGGATTCAGAGTAGGAGAAGAAAATCAAATCAGAGGTTGTTGTGGAACTTGTGTACTAATCCATTAATTTGGGCAATATTACAATACCATAGATTATCAAAGTATACACCAATATTACAGGTATAGAGCTAAGAAATTGGAGAGATTTCTTCCTAAGTCATAAATCTACTTTTGCTTGGTTGTATGTAAAATTAAAAGGTATTCTTGTCAAAGTTTGTGAGCATCAAATTACTTTGGAAGATGATGCTATACTAGTTTGTCAAAGACAACACTGCCTTAATCCAAAATATTTCCTTATGGTAAAAAAAGAAGTGGATAAATTTTTAGACGTGGATTTTATATATCCAATACCATATAGTGAATAGATTTCACCAATTGTGATAGTATCAAAGAAGAATGGAAAAATCTGAATCTATGAAGACTTTTGTAAATTAAATGCAACTATCAAGAAGAATTGTTTTTTTTTTTTTTTTACAAATAATATATCAGATATAGTAGCTGAGCATGAATGTTATTCTTTTTTGGATGGATTTTTGGATTACAATCAAATTAAAATTATAGTAGAGGATCAATTAAAGACTATTTTTATTATAGATTTGGACACATACATTTATTAGGTGATTCCATTTGGATTATGTAATGTCCCAGCCATATTTGAAAGGAAAATGACGTAAGCATTTCAAGATTATTTACAATTATCAATAGAGATATTTTTAAATGATTTTTGCATATTTTGTATGACAACTGATTATTTGGAATGTCTTGGTAAATATTTGGATCAATGTGATAAGTACGGGATATCTTTGAACTCTAAGAAGTATCAATTTGGCATATCCTTGGGAAAACTTTTAGAACACATTATTTTTGTAGCTAATATTGCTATTGATCTAGATAAAATTATTTGTATATTGGCCTTATCAAAGTTAGAAATAATGTTGGGTGTTTGTAGTTTTGTAGGCCATGTCAATTATTATCGATGATTTATTGATTCATTTGCAATCATATGTCAGCCTTTAACTAATTTCTTTAAGAAACCATCGTCAGATGGATCTAATCTAATTTGGACTGAGGAATGTACAATTGCATTCAAGAAATTAAAGCAAAAATTGGTGTTTGTACCGGTATTTGTTGCATTGTGTTGGACAAAATTATTTCATGTTTATGTTGATGCCTCTAATATTGCTATTAGATCCATTTTAATTTAGAAAGATGAAAAGGGCTTCGATCATCCAATATATTATGCGAGTTGACAATTTGTTGTTGCAGAACAAAATTACACTACGATTGAAAGGGAAGCCTTGGGCATGATCTACTTTGTACAAAAATTTTGGCATTATTTGATTAGTTATTCATTTGTATTTCATGTCAATCACGATGCTTTTAAGTATATGGTCAATAAATTTTAATTGAGTGAATGCATTGCTTGATAGGTGTTACTCCTTCAAGAATTTAATTTTACTATTAATGTTCGACCAAAAAAGAAATATGCCAATACGGACCATTTATCCCATTTGACCAATATATTGGAAAATGAACCTATCAATGATGCGCTCTCTGATATATAATTATTTGCTGTGGATATAATTTTATTGGAATATAGTGAATTGATTCAATATTTGACATTCCAGACATTCTTACTCACTTATAGCAAGAAACTTAAGTGCCGTCTAATTTTGAAAAATGCTCTATATACCATGGTAGGTGATACTTTGTATAAGCAAGAGAAGGATGGAATATTATGCCGTTGTATATTTTAAAGTAAAATACGTACTATATTAGATGGCTATTACCTAGATAGTTGCGGTAGACACTTTGCTGGTTGTAATACTGCTCGCAAAGCTTTAATGGCTCGATATTGGTGGCCAACAATGTTTTCAGATGCACATCAATATTTCCAATATTATGATCCTTGTCAGCATATTGATGACCTACTAATACTTTTGTCATGTTGTTGGTACTAATTTTGATACAATCACCATTTAAAAAATGGAATATTGATTTTGTAAGACCAATTGCACCAGCCTCACAAAATGTACAGAAAAGATATATTTTGGTAGCAACCAATTATGTCACAAAATAGCCTGAGGCGATAACAACAAAAATTGATAATGCCAATATAGTAGCTATTTTTTTAAATAAGAATATTAACACTTGCTTTGGATGTCTTAAAAAATTGGTTAGTGATCAAAGAATCCATTTTATTAATGCTACGATTGTAGCCTTGATGGATAAATATAAGATCAAACATCAAAAAATAATCCCATATCATCCTTGGGCCAATGGATAGATTGAAAAGACCAATGATATTTTGTGTAAAGTTTTAACTAAGACTATGTTTGGAGCGGGAACGAATTGGGATACAAAATTGTTCACAGCTTTGTAGGCATATCATATGGTATATATAATGATGACCAATTCTACATCATTCTAATTGGTGTATGGACAAGAGGCAATATTACCAATTAACTTAGAAGTTCAGAGTTTAAAAAATGCATTGGATGAACGGCTTGGTGACTAGGAATCTCTTTAATATTGGTTAGAGCAATTGAAAAAATTGGTTGAAGTTTGGATTACAACTCTTTTTACTATGGAAGCTATGCAGCATTGCTATAAGAGTTGTTATGATAGTAAATTATGTCTCAAATCTTTTATGTCCAATGATCTAGTGCTTCTTTATGATAGCCGATTTCACAATTTTTTGAGAAAATTCCAAGTCCGTTGGCATAGATTGTATTGAGTAGTGGAAGCCTTTCCTAATGGTTCAATTCAATTGAAAGATTTGATGGATACTCAATTCACCACACAAATCAATGAAAATTGGTTACAACTTTATTGTATATAAAATCAGGATGAGTTTCAAAAATAAGAGGGAAAAAGGCATATCTATTCATGATAAGATTACCTATATTGTAGGTGCATGATGGTTAGAAAAGACAGCTGATGGTCAGTTTTGGATACTATTGCCACCTACTCAGGAAAATCAGATGTGAGATTATGGTACACTACATTAGAGATTGTTGATTTAGATCCCAAATAAAAGGATAGGATTGGGGCACTTACCGGAAGTTTTTTAACATTATTGTGTGAAGCATACACATTAGAATGTAGAATTTTTTGCAATCAGCAAAAACAAAGTTAGGATGAACAAGAAGTGAGAAGCAAATCGTACTCCACAATATCAATGGAAAGGTCAAAGAGAGCTTTGGATAGAGAAGAAAATGTCCGAAACATGAGAAATAAGAGTAATTTGCAGTCACCATTCTTAGTAGTGATCACCAACATGCAGCTAATGAAGTTGGAAATATGTTGGTCCACACAAAGACAAAGATATTTTAGAAACACACAGCTATATGCGTTTATGAGACAGTCAGATAATTTTCCGCTAATTGATATAGAATTGGTGGTAGAATATATAGCAAATTATAACCCAAAGGATGGCTTGAATGTAATATAGAGGAGGATAATTGGGATTGATGTGAATACCTTAAAAATGATACTGCATCTATCGATTGGTGAGCTTGTGGTCGGTGTCAAAGTGTCTACTGATTTTAGATCGGGTAGTTATTTTAAAGATAGTATGTTGTCACTAGAGAAGAATCAAGGCTAGAAAGTGGCGGAGGTACTTATACTTGGAGGCAAGCAAGAAGGAGATAATAGAGAAAAGTCACCAAATTATGGAATAAGATTACATTATCAAGAAAAAGACGAAATCCAAGTTACTATTGGAGTAGAAATTAGCGGAGGAACATGAAGCTTAGGCAAAAGACAAAGAATACACTCAACGAATCTTGAAGGGCCAAAAGCAAGAATTAATAGAGAATTATAGGATATGGGATTTGGAAAAGAAGGCAGTGAAGTGTTACTTACAAGCAAAATGTAAGAAGGCAGCGAAATTGGAATAAGAAAAGGTGAAATTGGGTGATCAATACAAAATTGAAACAAACAAGCTATGGGCAGAAATTGGTACCTTGAAGGCTAAAGTGGCAAAGTTGGAGGGCAATTTAGCCAATATTGGTAGGCCACAGGTATTTGCTCTACTAGTTTTGAATATTGGTGAATTAGAAGAGAAGATAAAAGAATAGGAGTGCCAATTAGAAGCAAAAGATGCCAAAATTTTACAATTGGAAGCTCAAGTTCAGAAATTGGGAACGGATAACAAGGATTTATCAGTCCAATTGAAAAATAATCATTTGGATTTATCGAAGGACAACAAGGAATTAGCATTAGAACCAAACACAAAAGAATCTCCTACAAAAAATCCTGGAGTGTCTCAATCTAAAGAATTAGCTTCATAATTAAAAGTGTTTTTTTTTTTTTATCAATTACGTATTTGAGAGGGCACTGTATAAATAGGAGTGGAACTATGTAGTATAGATAGATAATTTTAGATGGTAGAATAAGGATTAAAAATTAATAAATTGGATAATTAATCGAATTATTGGCCAATATAGATGGAAATATAGAAAAATTAATTGGAAAAGTGATTAAGGCAAGAAAGATGACAGTTGGTACCTTGGTTTTTAGTATAAAGAGAATAGGGAAGAAGAAATTGGGGCCCAACTGTGAGAGTCAAGAATTAGGATAAGCTTGGTGCTATCTCTTTCTTTTGTTTTCTTTTGTGTTAGACTGTAGTCGAGAATCTGGATTATATTTTGATTAATCGTACTATATAAATTATGAAGTACAATAATAAAAACAAAAAATTCAATTCATATATGGATGAGTAAGATATTGTAGTTGTTTGATGATTAAATTGGATGTGATGAATTGGCAGCCAAAAACTAAACATATCGATGTAATTTGATTGTGAATGAGAATGTTGTACCGTATTGGCTGTGAGAATTGAGCGGTGAAAGAGAATATTAGGGAGATGATTAGTTTTGGAAGAAATTATTGGTGAAAAGTTATTTTCAGTGATTGGAATGTGAAGCGATTGTATGCACTCTATTAAAACAATATAATATTGCTTGATGTCAATATGAAATTGGAAGAAGATAAAAGATTTCAATAGGAGAATTATGGAAGACAGTATTACAAAGTATATTCTTGACTACAAAGTAGCAAAACGGATGAAGATGACGTCATCATTTTAGAGCGTTTGTGTGTTCATTAGATTTTGCCATTCAGGAGTACATTAGAAAAAAAGAATGTCACTAGTGATAACTAAGGTGACGTACAAATGTGTTAAAATGTGTTAAATTGTGTTAAATCAAAAAAATTTAGAATAAGATTTAACACAATTTAAAACATTTTAACACATTTTTATGTCACCTTGATTATCACCAGAGACACTCTTTTTTTGTAGTGGTGGTTAATTATATAATCCTAATAGTGTATTTCATGTATTTAATCTTTTTATGTATTTGAATCCTCCTTTATAGATTTACTTTAAGTAATATTGTAAGAGTAAGTAAAATGATAAATTACACCCACAACCATTAATTTTAAGAATTTTGAAATAACTTGGCCAAACTAAGATCTATACCAAGATAGACCTTTATAGAGCATATAACCTTGTATGGATTAAGGAGGAAGATAAATAGAAGATTGCATTTTAGATAAGATATGGATATTTTGAATATAATGTCATGCTCTTTGGATTAACAAATGCAACTGCTATCTTTCAGTATTTAATGAATGATATCTTTTAAGAATACCTAAATAAGTTTATAGTGATCTATCTAGATGACATCTTGATCTACTCAAAAAAACCTAAAAGAACATGAGCAGCATATCAAGTTGGTATTACAAAAACTATAAGATATAAGTTTGTATGTCAAATTAGAAATATATGTATTTCATCAACCTAAGATGGAATTTTTGGGATACTTCATATCTACTGAGGGTTTAATGATGGATCAAAAGAAGGTAGAGGCAGCTATGCAATGGGCCATTCCAAAGATTGTAAAAGGCGTATAATGTTTTCTTGGATTTGCTAACTTCTATCGAATCTTCATCAAAAATTATTCTCAAATTGCCACCTTTTTTATTTGATTGACATGTAAGGATAAGTTAAAATGGAGGTTTTAAGCAAAAAAGATATTCCAAGATCTCAAGACGGCATTTATCACAGCCTCAATCTTGATACATCCAAACTTTATAAAAGTATTCTACATAGAGACTGGTGCTTCAAATTTTGCATTAATGGCTTTACTTTCACAAATGCATATAGATGATAAATTTTACCCTGTTGTATTTTATTTTCAAAAATTCTCTATTGTCAAAATTAATTATAAAATCCATGATAAGAAATTTTTTGCTATTATGGATTTTTTTTAAAAATGGCGTTTAAAAATTATAAATATAGATTCAAGTATTTTATATTGACACGCATATTGAATCATCGTCAAGCTCGTTGGAATATGTCTTTGTTAAGATTTGAGTTCATTATTAATTATTGGCCAAGAAAACAATCAGATTTGTTCGATGCCCTTTCTAAACGTTCTTATTTTGCACCAAAAGAAGGAGATGCAGCTTTTGAGCAACAAAAAATGGCTCTTTTGAAACCAGAGCAGTTTCATCTTTGAGCAATGAAATCAACATTGACTGTTGATTCAACTTTTCTCAAGCAAATTCAGTCAAGTATGTCCTTAGACCCTCTTGTTCATAATATTAAGAATAATTCTTCCAAGTTTCATGATTCTTCTAAATTTGGGTTCAAGAACAATCTATTATTTCGAAGGACGTCTATATGTTCCAGAAGGAGAAGCACGTTTACGTGTTCTTCAAGCACATCATGATTTTCCAACGGCATGATATTTTGGATATAACAAGACTTAAGAACTTATATCAAGAGATTTTTGGTGGCCTCAAATGTGAAAGGCAGTCAAAGACTTTGTACAATCATGTGATATCTACTGAAGATCAAAGACTCCTCGTCATCAACCTTTTGGGCTTCTTCAGCCATTACTTATTCCAAAACAACCATGGTCTTCTATTTCTATAGATTTCATCACACATCTGCCAAGCTCAAGATCTTATGACTCTATATTTGTAATAGAAGATCAATTCACCAAGATGGCATTTTTTGTACCATGCACAAAATCTATCACAAGTAAAGAAACAGCTAAGTTTTTCATTGATAATATCTATCGCTATCATGGGTTAGCTAAGGATATTATATCAGATAGGAAAACTCAATTTGTGTCAAGATTTTGAAGAACCCTTTTCAAGATCTTAAAAGTAGACATAAAGTTATCTTCAGCTTTTCATCCTCAAACAGATGGACAAATAGAGCACGTGAACCAACTCTTGGAGCAGTACTTAAGGTGTACCATCAACTACCAACAAGATGATTAGACAGCTCTTCTACCATTGGAAGAATTTATTTATTATAATACAATACATTCTTCTATGCAATAAACACCTTTTTTTGCCAATTATGGTTACCACCCACGACTTGATGCTTTTGACTTTTCACAAATTGATAATCCAGCAGCAAAAGATTTGGCAAATCGTATGTCAAAGCTACATGCAATAATGAAGGTGCAATAAAAAGAAGCTCAAGAACGACAAAAAACAAATGCAGATGCGTATCGCAAGGAACAACCACAATTCAACATGGGGTTCAAAGTATGATTACTTCATCGCAATATCAAGACTACTCGTCCTTGTGATAAGTTGGACTATCATAGGCTTGGACCTTCTCTTATTTCTGAGCAAATCAATCTAGTTGCATATCGATTACACCTATCAGAGTTCATAAAGATCCATCATGTATTCCACGTGTCACTACTCGAGCCATACAAGACAGTGGATATACAAGAAAGAAGACAAATGCCACCACCTCTTATAGAAATAGACAACGATGAAGAATTCAAGGTTGAAGAGATTTTAGATTCAAGGTAGTGCTAAAATCCACTGGAATATCTTGTGCATTGGCGCGGATATAATACTAGTGAACGCACATGGAAGCCATCAAAGAATCTAACAAATGCATCAATAAAAGTGAATGCATTTCATTGACGACATCTGTCAAAATTAAGATATAGAATCAAAAAAATCTTTGCTATAAAGCAAAGTTGGTTCTATAGAGGTTTCATCCTACCTTGTATCATTATTTGTTATTTCCTTAGATTTGTTTGTGCTAAAGAGATAGAGAATCAATAACTAATGAATTCAGCTCAAGAGCCATCATTTGCTGATTTATCGGACAAGACATTACGACTATTACAACCTTTAAGACGACGGAATAGAGATGAAGACCTTCAAGAATGAAATGTCCTTCCTTGGATTGATGGCAAAATACAATGTGTTTGGTATCACGACCTTGAAAGAGACTCCTGATGTTTGGTGATATTTTTAGAGGTAGGAACTATTCCTGATGGTGTTTCTAATGTTTTCTTTGAAGGAAGTTATGAAGGCCTCAACAATGATCAAATAACAAGGTGGTCCTCTCACCCTGATATGGGACATTATCTATGGCTGAAAGGACCTATCAACTACCTTTAAAGGGAACAAAGATCAGAGTATGTGACAAGCACAATTCAACATTGTCGTACTATAATTGCTTACAGTATGTAAAATCCATTCAAAATATATAATATGTTTATGAATTTAGATATGTGTTAGAATGGTTAGCAAGATAAATTAAAGGAAATTGGTATAAGAAAGTTTGTTTTAGATTTTACTTAGTTTGGTTATGGGATTTAAATTTTATAGAACCTAAATGTTTAGTATGAAAGAAGGTGGGAGCCTAAGGATGAAAATTAAAGCTAGTATGAGGCTAATTGGGAGGGATGAAATTAAGGCATGGTTGGATGAAGGCAAGGAATAAGAAACTTCATCCCTATTGGTCGAATACCATGTCCAATGGACTTTAAGGAGGCTGCATGCGACCTTAATAAGGATTTTGGCAACTTCAAGGAGGCAATTCGAAAATCAAAGACTAGGGTTAAAAAGCTTGTTTTTTGAGCTACAATTTTGGTATAAAAATTGAGAGATTTGGAGTTTTTATGAGGAATAAGTAGGCGCTTGAAGTTAGGGTGTACAAATTGTACCTACTGTCACTCTTTTGAAGATTGGAGGAGTTGCATGAGAGCTTTTGGAAATCGAGAGCTGCGGCTAGAGAGGTGATTTTAAGTTCTATACTTGATATGGAAGAATTACTACATTTGAAGTTTTGAAGAAAGAGATATTGGGAGTCAAAGATAGCAGATCGAGTTCCAAGGCAGTAAGTATGTTGTTTTGTTGATAGTAATGGGATTTACCATATTTTGAGTTTTTGGACGAATTTTTGTCTCAAATTTTCTAAGAAGGTATATTATTATGCTAAAAAGCTATACATCAAGGTTTCATAGCATTTGAACTTTTAGATTGTGAGATATGAAGAATTTAGTACACAGGTGTTTGTAACCAAGGGTTTGAAGCTACTGCTAGGATTTTGGCAATATCTAATAATTGGTAATGAATCGATGGTTGAAATTTGTGATAGTAGTTTTGAAGAAGACATTAGTACTTTATGTAAATTTGGAGTGGATTTAGACGGTTGGATTAAAAATTATGGATTATTGAAATTCAGAAAAAATTCCCTTCCTACGGGGAAATGAGGGTTTAGAGTATTTTGTTATGTTTTGAATGGTTTGATGAAATAAGACTTGTGTATTAGATGTAACAGCCCTATGAAGGAGACTTTATATAAATTTGGGGGTTTTTTCTATACTTGGATCTTGGTTGAGTAATTAGTGGCAGCTAGAAGTCCAACGCTTTCTTGAAGCAAATTCTCTCTACTACGACAATGTATCCTAGACTTCTTCAACATATAATCACTGCTCCTCGTGAAACTCGTCCCTAGAAGGGGGGATAATGTCATGGACATAAGATTTATTCCAATAAATTACCTAAGTAATATAGACCAATAGAAGTAGATAAAATAAGTTGATTTGATAATTTCTGATAGATGCGGAATCACCTTTATACATGTCTATAGGTGATTGGTAGGTTAGAAATTTGGTCAACAAGCTAGCCACATGGCACACATGTTGGTAGCTTGTGGAACAAGCTAGCGATGTATTACACATGTTGATAGCTTGCGGAACAAGCCTAGTACGTGGCGCACATGTGGAAAACTTGTCGTGCAAGTTTGACATGTGTCTTGCAAATTAGACATGTGTATGAGGTTCTATAGAATACCGCCACGTAGCTTTTAATTAGATAGTATTTATAGAGGCAAGAGTAAAGTCATCTTCACTCTTGTCAACTCCTTTCTTGATCCTAGTCTAGTTTCAAGAGTCTTCATGTTTCCAATCTTTGGCAATAGCCATTCCAATTTTTCTTTGAATATATATACTTTCTTTTTCTTACTTTGTGACTTTATTTTGATAATATTTTCATTAGATTATACATCTTTTTCTAGTTCATATCTTTGACAAATGGTCATGTCTGATAGGCTTTGAGGAGGCTGCCTACAACAAGAACAAGGACTTTGGCAACTTCATGGAGAGTATTTGAAAATAAAAGACTAGGATTAAAAAGCTTATTTTTTGTACTATAATTTTGGTATAAGAATTAAGAGATTTAGAATTTTTATAAGGAAGGAGTAGGCACTTGAAATTAAGGTGTAGAAATTGTACCTACTATCATTCTTTTGAAGATATAAGAAGTTGTATGAGAGTTTTTGGAGATTGAGAGGTGCGGCTAGAGAAGTGATTTTAAGATCTACACCTTATATGGAAGAATTATTATATTTAGAGTTTTAAAGAAAGAAATATTGGAAGTCAAAGATAGTAGATTGAATTCCAAGGTAGTAAGTAAAGTGTTTTGTTAATAATGATGGATTTTGCCATATCTTAAGCCTTTGGACAAATTTTTGTCTAAAAATTTCTAAGAAGGTGTAATATTATAATAAAAAGCTATATATCAAAATTTCATAGGATTTGGACTTTTAATTTGTGAGATATGAAGAATTTAATACATGGGTGTTTGTAAATAAGGGTTTGAAGCTGCTATTAGGATTTTGGCTATATCTAGAGATCAGTAATGAATCAATGGTTGAAAATTGTAGTGGTAGTTTTTAAAAGTGCATTAATACTTTATGTAAATTTTGAATAGATTTGGACGATTGCATTAAAATTTATAGATTATTAAAGTTCAAAAAAAATTCCCTTTCTCCGGAGGAATGAAGGTTTTAGAGTATTTGTTGTATTTTGAGTGTTTTGAGGAAATAAGACTTATATGTTGGATGTAATAGCCCTATGAAAGAGACTTTTATATAAATTTGGAGTTTTTGTTATTTTAGAACTTGATTGAGTAATTAATGGCAGGCAGAAGCCCAATGCTTTCTTGAGGCAAATTCTCTCTACCACAACAACAATTTAAACCAATGTTTTAAAAACTTTTATAAACTATTATTCTAGTTATCCAAACTACTATCATAAATAAGTATCCAATCATCTTCTTCAATTGCTCTAGGCCTCAATTGATATTATTTATCAAATCGAGCTTTATTCTTTAGCCTTGTCTTTTAAAATCTTTTTAATGCTAGTTCCACATCTTCTGATATTTGTTCAAGTTGCTGAATTTTAAGAGCCAACAACTCTTCTCTTGTTAATCCATCTTCCCAAGGTAATATATTCCAAGTTGGTACATGTTCTTCAATTGGCATAATAGATTTTTGAGCTGTCATAAGTTCCACTGGCATATATCTTGTCATTGAACTATGTGTTCTTTGATTAGCCTATAATGCATAAGGTAGAAGTTGAGGCCATTCCTTCATTCTTCCATTACAAGCTTTAATCAAGGCTTTCATAAATGGTGGATGTCTTCATTCACTCTTTACATTCTCCTATGGATTATAAGCAATAATCAATGATAATTTAATTCCGCATCTCCTAAAGAATTCACAAGCCTCATGTGCATCTAATTCTCTATGACTAGTACTAATCTTTCTCATACATCCATAGCAACAAATAACATCCTCAAATAAAAATCTGCAGATTCTTTTCATAGACTTTGTTCTTAATACCCTACCTTCTACTTGATTTGATAAATCTTCACCAACCAAAACTAAATATCTTATTTGTATCCACAATATCCTCAATATCCTCAATCATTTCATCTTTTCTATTATATTTTGCTCAAGGTAACATATTTGCTACCAAATTGTCTTTTCTCACAATATGCCTAAATTTCAGATTTAATGACTTGATATAAGTAATCCATCTCAATATTACAATATCTAGTATTGTATAATTATTAATCATCCCAAATAAAAGACAAACAATTTGTTTCAATCACCACCATTGTTTCAATTAAATAATCTTTTTCAATTTTTATAGCTAAAACAACTCCCCATAATTTTCTTTTCACCTATAAATATACATGCTAATAAGTATTTAAAATCTTAATTTGAAATCAAAATACAAATCTATGTCTATTTGAATTATTTTAATCTATAGCCCATTTAATAGCAATTGGATTAGTATCCATTGTAAGAATCACTAGTCTATTATACTTATAATTTATTTTTTTTAACATTGGAGGTGATGTCAATAAATCCTTTAATCTTTGCATTGCTATGATATTTTTTTTTTTCTATTTAAATTAATAATCTATGTATAATAATTCATACAATCGATTTGCTATGTGAGTATAGTGAGGAATCTAAATATAATAAAATATATATGTATCCAAAAATCCTTATATCTTTGTTAAAGAATTATAATCTTTTTTCATTCTCCCAATTGCATCAACCTTGGCTGAATCTGATTTCCTTCCATAAAATCTATATAAATGTCCAATAATTATAACTTTTTGTACTCCAAATATAGATTTTACATCCAATAATGTAAAATAAACTTCTTCAAGCCAAATCAATATCTTTTCACAATCTTATATATGATCAATAATATACTTGCAACATCCTTTTTTATCTAAAGTTTCATTCTTACCTTCTTCCTTACACCCTTTTATAGAAACATTATTTAAAAAAGACATAGTCTTCTTAGGAATAAAATCCCTAAACACCTTATTTATTTCATTCATTATATGTGCAAGTGAGTTAGTAGTACCTTAAGGAAGAGTACACATTCTAATTAGCCCAAGTGTTCTCATCATTATCATGTTTCTACTTTCTATTACAAGTTGAAATTGATTATAGCTTAAATATAAATCATCTATTGAATAGATTGTCTTTTCTACAAATACTTCAACAAATTCATCCACTATTGAATTAATTCTTACATTCTTGATAGTCATTACATTTATCGGTTGCATATCTTGAATAAATCATAATTATCTATTTTTCTTAGGCACTATAAATCATTGACTAGAATATGGTGCAAAAGAAGGCTCCAAAATCTTTATTTTCATCTTCTTTGTGAATAATTCTATCAAATTTGGCAAATATGCCTTTGATATTGAAATTGGCTTGAAATTCCAAGGCACATATGATAAAATAAAAATAACCATTGAAGTTATAAGATTTGGATCCACACACCTAATTTCATGAAATTCAAAGACAAATGATTCATTTCATTTTGCTAGCATCTCTTTGAAGTATATAATTTCTTTTAGCAATAAAGAACCATCAAAATCAATCTTCAATTCGTCAAAAGTCTCTTTAATAAAATTGTGTCTAATATTCCTTGGATCCTTTAAGTTCTTTTTTCTTGACATTCTTTTTATCTATTATTTAGAATCTTTTGGCAAAGGTCTAGCAACAAGTTTCACCTTCTTATCTACCATCTTATATTTTGTTTCAACCATAATCTCTGATACTTAAAAAGATTCAAGTATAAAATAGAATTTTTTTGAATGAATTTATACAATCTTATCATCAACTCCTAATCCAATCAATGCAATTAATTCCAAAGAATCTTCCAATCTATTTTTTTTATAAATACCAAAAATCCTTTCATCATCTTCTAATGTGTCCAATTTGCATAATTCTTTTTCAATATTACATAGTCTTTTTCTTCTTTTTTTTTTAAAATCTATAATTTTCTTATATATAATTCTTTCATTTTTAAAAATATCTATAAAACTTATATCAAAGGTACCTACATCTTGCAAAAGTACCTCCTCTTCTGTATCTCCATAATCTCGCTTTATAGTGGTACTTCCTAAAAATCCTTAAATTCTTCAACAATCCTTGGAAATGGATTCTCTCTCAATTTGTCTTGATTCCACTCATGATTTAGAAGCACAACCAAAAATTATATTGCCCTTCTCCCATCTTTACTACAAATCCATGCATAAGCTAAACCATCATCAAGCACTTTTGTTTCCATCCGAGTTGCAATAATATATGGTTGTCCCAAAATAAGAGAATAAGATGTTGTATCTTGAACAAAGAAATTTTGTTCCATTGCAACATCACTAATCCAAATTTTCACATCTGAGCGAGTATTATATAATTCACTTTATATATTATTAGCTGTCTATATTATCCATCTATATTCTATATCAATCGGCCACTTTTGTTTCATATAAAGATCCTTAGACATAAGATTTATCTCCAAACCATGGTCAATCAAAACAACAACTAGCTCATCCATATCTCTAATCTTTACTAATGCCTTTGTAGTTATTCTAGTCCAATGCTTTCAAGTATAATGACTTGAAATTTCTTTCTCCTTATCACTTTGATTATCAAAATGTATTCTTTGATTATGACTCTTTTTTTTACTTATTGATTTTTACAATTTACCAAATTCATCTTCTTTATCTTTAAATACACGTACATCAATAGCATGATTTAATCCAGCTTCATCCATTTAATTGCCTCTTCTACTTAATATTATTAATAATGACATCATAAAATTCTTTTTTTGCAATATTCAAAATCTCCTTCAATGTAAATTCAATTTTAGCATTGAACACATGCTCCTTAAGCATCCCTTTTAAATTATTTGTTGCTTCAATATTAGAGAACAATTTATAAGTTATTAACTTATTTTTCTTTCCTGTATCTTTTGATTTTTTCTTTAATGCTATTGAAACATTCTTCATCGGTAATTCTTATAAAGCCATCTCACAAACCTTATCTCTTGAAGTTTGTCTCTTGGAAGAATTTCTTTTTTTTGTGTTATCAAAATCTAATCTTCTTATTTCTTCCATCAAAGCTTCATGTTGATTTTTAGCAATATAAGCATGCATTGACAAAGCTTCCATATGATCCTCTCAACCTATAGTTCCTTGAATTATTGCAGCAATCTTTAATAAAGCTTCCTATGGCATCTTCTTTTTATATATTATAGAAGTAGCAGAAGATCAAAGTCCATTTGGTTCAATACTCCCTAAAAAAATCTTGTTTGCCATCACCATACATCCTAGCACCATAACTTATAATTTCTATTACTGCAATCCCATTTGTAGTCAAATAATCTCTAATCAATGCTTTTATACCTTTCTTATTAAAATTAGTTTGGAAAAAATCATTAGTATCTTTTAATGCCACTTTCTCATCTTTTCAAAAAATAATGCCTTGTTGCACCATTTCATTGAATTTACTACAATCTTTTTAAGAATAAAAATCATCATCATATTAAATATATCTTTGTATATATCTTTATTTAAAAATAGCCTTAGAACTTATTATAGAAGTCTTTTTCACAAGCCTTGTAAATTTGATTTGAAAATCTCTCATTCTGCATATAATTTCTTCAATTTTCACATCTTCTTTTTTTGATGTAATTGTTGAAGGTTAGACAATATGAATTGTTGATTGTGAAGTAGGCACTTGAGTTTTAGATACTTGCACAACTCTTTGAATATCAATCCTATCATCTTTTTTTTTTCTTTTTTGCAAGCAATCCTACTGTATCTTCAACTTCTTTTCATTTTGTTGTCAGTCCTTCATTTTCTTCTTTATCTTCAAGAAGAATTTCTAATTTCTCTTACAATTCTCCATCAGGTGCTTGAAGAAATAATTCAACCTTGTTTAGTTTCAATATTATCTTTTTCACTTTTGATAATAAAAAATATTGCCTCTCAAATTCCTTTAACAATTCGATAGTTTACAATTTTTTATTAGGATAATAATTGTAAAGCTTCTCAAATTCTATAGAAATAAGTCTTATTTATTTAAAACAAATTTAAAGCTAGCTCTCAAATCCTAATCACTCATCTCCAAATGACTTGATACTTTGTCCTTGGTGGCTATTTTTGTGGCTAGAGGTTTGATTTTGACCATGTCTCATATACGATCAACCTTCAAGTATCAATCCAATCTATCCTAAAAAATTTTAAACTTAATCCTATCTTCAATTTAATCATAGTATCAACCATATCAATTATTTATTTCTTTTATCCTATTTTTATTAATTTATGGATTTTTAAAAGCAGTGAAAGAGCCTCTACAACCTAGAAGAAAAAATTAATATCTAAATTTTATCTATTAGCTATTAAGATAAGAAAATAATCTAAGAGGCTTTCATAAAACCTTTCTTAAATATTTTGAATTCCTATTAAACCAAGATAATTGAATATTAAGTAGAAAATCATTCTTATTTATATATTTCACCACATAAACATATTATAACATAACAACAGACCTATCGCCATTTAAATCATGAAAAAACATCCTTATAGTAGTTGATTGATTTACAAAGATGACTCATTTCATTCTTTGTAAAAAAACTACATCTAGTGAAGAAACAACAAGGCTCTTTTTTGACAATATATATCAATATCATAGCCTACTAGATGATATTGTATTCAATCAGGGACCCCAATTTATATCTAAGTTTTGGAGATGTCTTTTTGAAATATTAAAAATAGACATTAAATTTTCTTTGGCTTTCTACCCTCAAATTGACAACCAAACAGAACAAGTTAACTAAGTTTTTAAGCTATATTTATGATACAACATTAACTACCAATAAGATGATTGGATCTCATATCTACTAATAGTGGAATTTGCATATAATAATATTATTCATGCCTTAACTCAATAAATACCATTTTACTCCAATTATGGATATCATTCAAAGCTTGATCTATACAGTATGCCAAAAAATAATAATCTAGCAACTGAAGGATTTGCAAAGCATATATTGCAATACCAAACAACCTTAAAGCTTCAATTACAAGGAGCTCAAGATTCTTACAAGACATCTGTAGATAAATTCAAAAATCAACCACCTATTTTTTTACATTGGAGATAAAGTATGGCTTCTTTGACATAACATCAAGACTAAGTGGCCATGTGATAAATTAGACTATCAAAGACTAGGATCATTTTCTATCCAAAAATAAATTAATCTATTGGCATATCGCTTGGAATTACTATCTTCTATAAAGGTACATCCAGTTTTTCATATCTCTCTTTAAAAGAATTGCATATTTTGAGAAGAATACAATAATTACCACCTAGTATCAAAATTGAGGACCATGAAGAATACAAGATTGAAAAGGTACTTAATTTACGGCAAAGGTAGGACAAATTAGAACATCTTGTTCATTGGTGGAACTATGATATTAATAAGTGCATATGGAAATCAACCAAAAATCTTGTCAATGCACCTCAAAAGTTAAAAGAATTTCATTGACTCTATTTCTACAAATCCAAACATATTCAATGATAACTTTTTGATAAAGATTGGATTCAAGGAATACTCATAAGAAAGGAAGATTTAAATTAAAGTCTTTATCAGTATATAGCCATTTATTCCAAGATAGAATAGAGTGGTAGAAGCAATTTAGTCACGATGTCAAACTTTCAAGTATTGAAAAAATAAGATTCAGAAGATTCACTTATCACGTAAGCTTCAAATAAACCAAGGCAATTTTTACAACCTTCAATTGAGCAAAGTGAGGATAATACATTTTAGCACCAAATACAACCTCAATTGGAGCCATTAGGAGTAAGACCCAACTATATAAGTCTTGATTCCAATGCTTAAGCTTTAGTGATATTGCTTGAGCTTAGAAAGGTGAATCCTTTTAAGCCTAAGATCTTGTTTGGAAGATGTTTTGAATGTCGCAATAAAGATTAGATCCTTAGATGGGATGTTTCAATAATGAAGGTGCTAGTTTAAGGCTACAGGCAATTTTTTTGAAGACCAGTAGAATCTATTGCTTAAAAATAGAAAATAGAATATATAACTTCATTAGTATAGCGTATCCTTGATTTTTTACATATATAGAAAGATTTTTAAAGGTATAAGCTCTTTTTGAAATTTGTTATTAAAAAAAGAGGTGATGTTAGAGACATACACTTTGAAATTTTATAGAATCTTTTGGAACATTCTAAAAGCTTTTTAATTTAGTGAAAGTCAATTGAGAAGCTTTTTAGTTGATAAAAGTAGCTGGAGAAGCTTCATAGTTAATGGAAGAAGCTTGAGAAGCTTTCCAATTGGTAGAAGTTGCTCAAGAAGCTTTTTAATTTGATGGAAGTTGCTCAAGAAGCTTCTTAGTTTGATGGAAGTTGCTCAAGAAGCATTTTAGACAAGGATATATAGGGGAGTTAAGGCTAAAGAGTTCTTCACTTGTGACAACATATCTCTTGGAGTTCTAATTCATCTTTTTTGATGTTGTTCATGTACTCATTTAATTAATTCAAGTTTTTGTTGGTTTTTTCTTAAAACCCTGTTCTAGTTCAAGTCTCTTACTCTGTATTCTTGTGTCTTTGACAGCAATATATCCATGATGAAATCCATTGAAATAGAAGATCTTAACCATCTTAAAACAAGCAAGGGTTGTAATAGTCCATAAAGGCAATATTGAGGATTGTTGGATCTTAAATAAATGTCACAAGAGAGCACAAAGTCCTTCACAACCTTCGACATTTGAAGTCACCAAAAATTTCAAAAAATAAATTTCAAGGTCTTATTAAATCAAAAATGATCCATAGTTGGAAAGCCATAGCAAGATTGAAGAATGCACAATCTTATTGGTCCTTTCAGGATATACAAACATTTTTCAAAATATAGAAGGTCTTCTCTAAATTTAAACTTATCAATATTTTCATTGACGCGATGCTTAATATTAAGGGCCAAAGCATCATTAATAGTTACAACATGTACTTCATCAAAGAAACTAAAATCAATAGGTACTAATATAATAATAATACAAAGGCAAAATTACTCCAATTTCAACAAAATTGTATATAGTTGATCGAACAATACCTCTCTTGTCTTTGGTATAAGATATGATCTTTTTGATAAAGCATTAAATAATCTTTGTTGCTTCTTAGGTTGATAAGTCATAACAAAGTTAAATTGAGATAATAAAATATTTCATTGAACTTGATAACAATTAAGAACACAAGCTAATATAAAATATTCTAAATTTTTATAATCTATATATACAATCATAGGATGTATTATTCTTTTGAAGAAAATGATGCCATTCTTTAAAAAAATCCACAATAGCAAGTTTCTCATTGTAGATTTCATAATTTATTTTTGTAACAAAATTTTTTTGAAAATAAAATATAAAAAGATAGAGTTTATTATCTATATTCATTTGTAAAAGTACAACCTCTAATAAAAAATTGAAAGCATTAGTCTTTATATAGAATTTTTTTGTAAAACTTAGATGCACCAAGATTAGAGCTATAGTGAATACTACCTTGAGATCTTAGAATGCCTTCTTTGCTTGAGGCTCTCATTCCAACTTCTCTTTATATATCAATTGAATAAGAAAGGTGGCAATTTAAGAATAATTTTTGATGAAGATCTGATAGAAGTTAGCAAATCCAAGAAAATATTATACATCTCTTATAATCTTCAAAATGGCCCACTACATAACCACCTCTATTTTCTTAGAATCCATCATCTAATCCTTAATAGATATGATATATCTCAATAATTCCATCTTTGATTGATGAAATATGTATTTTTTTAGTTTGGCATACAGACTTACATCTTGTAGCTTTTATAATACTAATTTTATATACTCTTTATATTTCTCTAGATTTTTTGAGTAGATCAACATATCATCAAGATAAGTTATTATCAACTTGTCTAGATGCTTTCAAAAGATATCATTCATTATATGTTGGAAGATGGCTGGTGCATTTATTAATCCAAAGGATATGGCATTATATTCAAAATATCCATACTTTGTCCAAAATGTAGCCTTCTATTTGTCTCCCTCCATTATCCATACTAAGTTGTATACTCCACAAAGATCTATCTTAATATAAATCTTGGCTTGGTCAAGTTGTTCCAAAAGTCGTGAAATTAATGGAAATAGATAATAATTCTTCACCGTTATCTTATTCAATCCCTAGTAATCGATGTACATATGCAAAGAACCATCTTTTTTTTTTACAAAGAGTATAGGTGCACTTATTGGATACTTTGAATACTTGATGAAGATTTTTGCAAGGTTTTCATCAATATAATTTTTAAATAGTGAAAGCTTGTTTTGAAAAAGATTATAAATTAGACTAGAAGATGGTTGTGTTCCTTCATGAAGATCTTTGGCACAATTGTATGGTTGGTGTTTTAATAATATATCAATATTATTTTTTTTAAAAAATATCTTAAAATTTGCTATACTACTTTGAAATACTTATCAATGAAGTCATATCTTTTTTAATTAGAGTCATATAAATAGCAAATAATGTACATTTTTTGGCCGATCTTATAGAGGTCTTTGCTCCAACAAATAAAGACTTAACAACTGATGACTTTTTATGAATTTTTCTTATAAAATTTTTTATTGGCAATGTCATTCTTCATGACCTCCAATCTATAAATGAATTATACTTTTTCAATTAAGAAAGTCCAAGAATAACAAGATTTGAAGAAGTCCTAATAATATTGATCACAATTTGACTTCTATGGTCTTTAAATGACACTTCTATAGGCATTATTTCATGGATGATACTACCAAAGGATAAAAGTCATTCATTTATTATTTCTACATGAATAGATTTGGATTTCTGTACTAGAAGTATTTTATGAAGTTTAGCAAATATTTCATATAAGAAAGAAGTAGACATCCCTAAATTCAATAAAGTAATTACTTGAAGCTTTTGAGAATCAAAACATTAAAAAAATTGTAAAGTAATGAGCAAGTTGAGCAGAAAGAAAGGAACCTAAATAGTTTTATTATGTTGAATTATCCAGCCATATAGTCCCTATTATGACTAAACATCTTCATTTTCTTGAACAATTGCACTCCTGATTTTGGTGATATATTGATTTTGTTTCTTCAAACAATTTCGATCCTTATAGCCTTCTTTGCCATAGTACAAATATAAACCTTCTTCCTTCTCATCCTTCTTTTTTTTTTTGAACTAAGAAATTTAAAACATACTACATCAAATTACATATTTTTTATTTCTAAATATGAATTTAGACTATTTGCCAATATAGCAAGAGTATATTGGATTGCATATTGTCTTGTTAAAGCCTATGAATATTGATCTTGACAATGTTGAAATAGTCAATTATTATATTTTATAACTTGATTAATGACTATTGAGTGATTATAGATCTGAAAGAAATAATAATAAATCCTTCATATTATCTCTTAATCTCCAATAGAATTGATTTATTAAGGCTTCTTCATCTCAATTGATGTTACATACTAGTTGTTTAAAATAGGATGTATAGATTGATACAAAGTATATCCCTAGTTGTAATACTTGGATCTTAGTTGTTGTCCAATAAGCCTTATCATATTCTCTAAATGCTTCTATAAATGCTTCTATGAAAGCTTCAAAGTTGCTTAAAATTAAAAATCTCTTTTAAAACAAAGAAAAAAATCACAATAATGCTTGTTCTATAAGCAAGGTACCAACCAATTCAATTTATGATTCTTTTGTCAGATAAGTATCAAGTTGTAGAACCATTATCAATCAAATTTAATTGACAAGTCCTTAGAATTTCAAACATGTATTATTATATTTTTCTAGAAGATTAACTCAAGGCTCTTTGCATTGTTGAATAAGTGGATTTCCTTGATATAACATAGATAGTATTGCATTATTTTTAAGCATAGAAGTTGGAGGCAAGTGTAGTTTAGGTTGTAGTATTCCAAATATTGCATTATTATGAAGTTTTTTAACAATCTCTTCAATTTCCATAGTCCTAATAGATAAAGTAATAAGAGAGCTTATAACGGTTCTTAATTTAGATTTAAAAGATTTGGTCATACTAATATTTTGACTTCCATCCATTCTTTAAAATTAAAAAAAATAAAATAAAAAAATCTATAAGAAGACAATATCAATTTAGAGGAGGATAATCTGCAACTTCTATAATGCTTTAAGACCTTCAAAGAAAGGCATGATCTATTGTTGGAGTAGAGAGAATTTGCCTCAAAAAAGCATTAGGCTTCTAGTTGTCACTAATTTCTTAATTAAGTATCAAGACAGATAAAAATTCCAAATTTATATTAAGTTGATTCTAAAAAGAGCCATTATATCAAATACACAAGCCTAAAATATTCTAAAATCTTCAAAATATAGCAAAATATACTAAACTCTTCATTAACCTTAAGAAGAAATTTTTCTAAACTTCAGCAGTACATATCTCTAAATTAAATCGTTCAAAAATCTTCAAATTTTATAAAAAGTATTAATATACTTTTAAAAACTACCACAATAAATTTCAATAATTGATTCATTGCCAATCTTTAGATATTGCTAAAATCCTAACAATAGCTTCAAATCATTATTTACAAACACCCATGTGCTATATTCTTTATATCTCACAAATTAAATGCCCAAATACCATACAAATTTGATTTGTAGTTTTTTAACATAATAATTCATCTTCTTAGAAATTTTTAGACAAAAACTTGTTTGAAAGCTCAAGATATGGTAGAAATCATCACTATCAATAAAATGGTTTATTTATTGCCTTGGAATTGGATCTGCTTTTCTTGACTTTTAATATCTCTTGCTTATAAATTCCAAATATAATAGTTCTTTTAGATAAAATATAGGTCTTGAAATCACCTCTCCAACTACATCTTCTGATTTCCAAACGCTCTTATACAACTCCTTGTATCTTCAAAATAGTAATAGTAGGTATGATTTGTATAAATCCTTGTATTTTCAAAATAATAATAGTGTATATGATTTGTACAGCTTAAATTTAAGCCCTATTCTTCTTTCATAAAAACTTCAAATCTCTCAATTTTTATATCAAAATTATAATACAAAAAATAAGTTTTTTAATCCTAGCCTTTGATTTTTGAATGCCTTCTCTAAAATTGCTAAAATCCTTGTTCTTGTCATAGACATGCTGTTCAAAGCCTATTGGACATGACCATCAACCAATGGAAATGAAGATCTTTACTTCTTACCTTTATTTGTCCATACCTTGCTTTCATCTTTCTAAATAAGTCTCTTAGTAGTTTAATTTTTCATCTTTGGATTCCAATCTCCTCTCAAAATTTCATATTAAATATTTAGATCTTATATAATTCAAATACTATAATCAAAATAAGTTAAAAAAAATCAAAATAAAGTTTCTTATACCAACACTTTTTAATTTAATCTATTAATCATTCTATCACACATCTAAACATATGAGTATATTATATATTTTGACTAATTCTTACATATTATAACCAACTATAATATAATGGTGCTCTCTAATAAGAAGGATAAAGCTCTAATATTATAATTTAAGAAATATTAGATTAAAAGAATATAATCCATAATCTCTAAAGCGCTAGTATATCTTCAAGAAGATAAATAATCCACTTTCTAACAAGAAGGATCTAATTCTAATATTTAAGATGAGATCAATCTTGACAAACTGTCACAAACATGAAAATACAAAACAAAAGGCTTGAACTAAAAAGAGGTTTCAAGAAGAAATCAGCAAAGACTTGAATTATCTAAATGAATACATAAACATCACAAAGAAAGATAAGCTAGAACTCTAAAAAATATATTGTTGAGACTAAAAAACTTTTTAGCCACAACTCTAATATATATCCTTGTCTATAAAGCTTCTTAAGTGGCTTCTATCAAACTAATGAGCTTCTTGAGCAACTTCTACCAAATTAGAAGCTCTTCAAGCAGCTTCTACTAACTTGGAAGCTTCTTAAGTTCTTTCTACCAACTTAAAAGCTTCTCAAGTTTTTTTCATTAACTATGAAGCTTCTTGAGCTATTTTCACCAACTAAAAAGCTTTTCAAGTGACTTCTACTAACTAACAAACTTCTAAAATATTCTAAATGGTTATATAAATTTTTAACGTATATTTTATTAACATAAATAATCTCTTTGAAGTCCATTAGATATGACTTTTGGCCAATAGAAATAGAAATTTCTATCATCTATCTCCATTCATCCATATGGTGGCTTAACTATTCTTTTTGATATTAAGATATTTTTCCAATCTCTTTTCTAATAAGACTTATATAATATGTGTTCTAAATATCAAATAAAATATGATTTCAAGATCACTAATGTCTAACAAAAGTGATTCAAAATATACAAAAGTTATTATTAATATAAAATCAACTTCAAAAGTTATTACGAAAAAGAAACAAGGTTGTACAAACTTCAATAATAGCTCTTTTAAACAAATTCCTTGTAAAATAATAATCTAATTATATTTTATAATCAATTAAAATCTATTGATATAGCTCTCATTCAACTATATAATAAATTATATGTTATATATATATATATATATATATATATATATTTATATGATAGCCAAACTTTAATACAACAACGATTCTTATTGTAACTAGACATCTTTGCTTTTTTACAAAATATTTGATGATGTGGCTATACTCTTTATTTGATATGTATGCTAATGCTTTTTGTAGCAATTATTAGCTTTATAGTCAAGTTCTCCATGATACAAATATAAGCTATGTTTTTTTTTACACTTCTTTTCTTATTCAAAAAGAGATTTGAAGCAAACTGCATGAATCTGCATATCTTCTATTTCCAAATGTTTGTTGGGATTGAAAGATGTAAAAGATGCCAAATAATTAGTGTAAAGTTATCATACAAATAGTAGATATTTTTTTTGTTGACATTAAAATAGCAAGTTATTGTATTTCATTGTTGAATTAATAGTCTCATTAAAAATTTGAAGATCAAATATAGATAATAATAGATCCTTTATATTGTTTCATAATCTCCAATAAAACTAACTTATCAATACATTGTTATATTATGATTTGGCTACCATGTAAAAAAATTGTACATATATATTTAATGTACAATTTATTACACAACTAAATAAGAGTCGTATCAATAGATTTTATTATTTACAAGATGTGGTTAGGTTGTTAGTTCAGAAGAGATCCATTAAAAAGGCTATTATTGAGGTTTATATAACCTTATTTTCTTTTTGATAGTGATTTTGAGATTGATTTATATTGATAAGAGATTTATTTTGAGATTGATTTATATTGATTTATTTTGAGATTGATTTATATATCTTGAGTCACCTTTGTTAGACCTTAGTGATCCTTGAGATCATATTTACTTTTTTTATTTGATATTTAGAACACATATTATATAAATCTTATAAGAAAAAGGATTAGAAAGGGATTTTTAGTATGAAAGGGGGTAGTTTGGCCATCCATGTGGATGAATGGAGATGAATGATAGAAGTCTCTATTCCTATTGGCCAAAAATCATGTCCAATGGGCTTCAAGGAGGCTGCCTGAGGGTTTATTAGAGATTAGGGAATTGAACATCAAAGACTAGGATCAGCAATTTTGCTCTTTTGGATATGGTTTTGGTAAAAATTTTGGATGATTTGGACTTTTTATGAAAAAAATATAGGTGCTCAAAGTTAAGGTATTGAAATTGTACCTATTGTCACTCTTTTGGACATAACTTGTACATATAGAAAGCAATAGAAGATTGGCGACTAGGGTTGGAAAGAAAACTTTTTTGGCTATACTTTTTATATATGATTTGATAAAATTCAATCTATAGTGAAGGAGATATTAGGAGTTGAAGTCAGTACTTATTAGCTAAGGGCAGTAAGTAACCCCGCTTAACTAGTGGTTATGTTTTGAGCTATATCTTAAGCAATTTAATAAATTTTTGGCTAAATTTTTTTAAATATGTATATATTCATATTACAAGACTATATAAAAAAAATTTGTGGCATTAGGATTTTTGGTTTGTGAGATATGAAGGAAATAGTGCTCACATATCTCTGAGCTAGGGTTTTAAGCAACTGTTAGGATTTTTAAGATATTGGACAATCAAAAACAAATTTATAATTGATTCATTTTTGTAGTAAAACTTAAGAGTATTATCTACACTTTGGAAAAAATTTAATAGAAACTAAGTGGTTGGATTAAGAGTTATTAAGCTCTAGAATTCAAGAAGAAATAAATCTTTGCAAGTGAATAAGGTTTTGAAGGATTTTTGTAGCAGTTTGAATCTTTTTGTACAAACCTAGTTAAATACAAGAGGATTTATCCATATAACTTTTCTTCTATAATATTGTTGTATTATTTATCCTTTTTATAAAGGACAAATCACTTATTGGAGTTTTACCAATAAGTTTTAAGCAAATTTTCCACAACCAGGTACCCAGTGTATTTTTAGATAAAAGATCACACTACACAACAACATCTTTACCTCAATTAATATCACATGTTAATTTCTAAAATTTTAAAGTATAAATAGATATAAAATTGATTCCTTATCAAAGCACTTGGATTTTAATTATGGCAAAATAAATCTTATTATGTTCTCTAAAAGCTTCTACAAAAATTTCTAAAAATATTTCAAAATTATGCAATATGGAAGAATTTTTTTTAAACAATGGAATAAACCAAGACAAAGCTTGATTTGAGAACAAGGTTCCAATCAGACCAATACAAGATATTTTTGTAGAATACCACTAAGAATGGAATAAAATAATGACTTGTACTTGATTTATAAAGCTATGAAATTTTGAACGAGTTCCATCAAACTTCTTTGGGAGGCTAATTCTTAATCTTTTTGCTGTTAACATTGAATTGTCGTCTCAAATACATACATCTTCTAATGAAATAGACTTTGGTGATGAAATTTCTAAGATCATTTGTAATAGTAGTTGAGATAGTTCTATTTCTTGACCATTATATATGGTCATATAAAGTTCTTTATTTTATTTAAATAAGGTCTTTGTTTAGATTTTTAATGCTTTAGAGTATTTATAATTGAATCTAATTTGACTTCTTTGAAATTTTCCACATTAAATTCTTCATTTTTTATCATAGAAATATAATAAGATGAAATAGATATAAAAAATCAAAAATAATATAAGTCTAGAGGAAGATAATCTGCAACCTCTAAAGCAGTGTAATACTTCTTAGGAAAAGAATGATTTATTTTTATCTAAAAAGACCAAGTTCTAATATTGTATTATATTAGTATCAACAAACTATTATAAATATAATATTTAAGTAGAACAAGGCTCTAAAAGTTCAAAAAATTGAACTAAAAAAGATTCACTTTTATATCACAAGCAAAGAACTATAAAAGATATAAGAACAAGACCAAAAGATCTAAGCTAAGCCACAAAGATTACATTATTGAGACTAAGGACTTTTTTAGTCTCAACTCCTATATATATATATATATATATATATATAAAAGGAAGCTCCTTGAGAACTTTCTTTGATGCTTAGAAGTAAAACAAATCTAAGATTTTTTTTATAATCATCTAAGATCCCTTAGAATCTTCTAGGACCTTTTAAAACCTTCTTGGACCCTATTAGGACCTATTAGGATCTTCTTGAAATTATTAAAAATCTTTTAGAATCTTATAAGATTATATAGTATTTTTTAGAATCTTCTAGAATTTTCTTTTATTATATATTTGTAATATAAATATAAACTTGGAGGTGCATAAATGATAATTAGATCTTTTTTTTTATAGCTTGTATAATTGACTTAGTTCTCATAAATAGAGGTTTGATTTTTTTAAGATATATGATATATTTTATTTTTGATATTTTTTTAGATAAGATAAAAAAAGATTTAAGATTATAAGATATTCAATCTGTCTAAAGATTATATTATTTTAATCACAATAATCCTTAAATAATATAAATAATTAGAGATTTTAAGATATCAAATACTATTAGATTTTTATAATCTTTTAAAATTACTTCTATTAATAATATTCTATAGATAATATCTTTCAAAGATAAAAGTAATTTATTTATGACTTCTACATATATATATATTTGATTTTTTTTATTAATAATATTATAAAATATTTAATAAAACTCTTTTAAAAAAATAATGAGATGTACCAAATTCTATCATAAGATAATATGATACAAGAATCTAGTTGCACAATTTCTAGTCTTATTAGACAAACTTATTTTTCAACACATTATCTTCTTTTAAACTTGTACTCCTTGTTTTGTAGTTTTGCCACTTCTTATCATAATATTAAATAGTATATTTTGATTCTCCAAATATATACACAATTCTTCTTATTGGGATTAAATTTTCTTTTATATCATAAGAGATTTAAAGTATATATATTATTAATTTTTATATCTTCTATATTTGATTATATACCTTAATTGATAGAAATACTTACAATAAAAATATAGAAGTATTGATGTACTAATATATAATTTTTTAATTAAAATTTAAAAAGCTAATTATTATATTTAATAACAAAATCAATAATTTGACTTAATATTTAAAGATTAGATAAGTTGAGCAAAAAATTATCTATATTATTTTATAACTTATAAATATATTGACTAATAAGTGCAATATTATTTCACGTCATATCAATTGCTAATTGTCAAAATCATAATATATATATTGACAAAAAATAACTTTTTTGTTATAAAATTTAACTTTTAATGGTTATAATATAAGTTATATTATATTTTCTATATATAGATCTTTTAAACTAAAAATTTATTCAAGTTTTTAAATTAAAATTTTTTTCTTTTAAAAATGATGAGAATCAAGTAAGATCAAATCTATTAAATAAAATTTTAATAAATTAGACCTATAATGCTTGGATTGGATAACTGAGAGGTTGGAGTTGAATAAAAACTTATACTTGATTAAGAAATCTTTAAAATTTAAATTTAATACTATCAAACTTCTCTACAAGAATATTTTTTTTTCTTAGTCGATGCAATTGAGTGAATTACTTTAAATGGTGTAATTATTGAAGAAACTCTCATTTCTATATTATCATGAATAATTACTCCTAATGTTGGTTAAGATGGTAGACAAAGTTGATGTATAGCAAGTATCAAATCTTTCATTTGTTTTTGTATTTGTATTATGGCATCCTTCATTTCTACCAAATTTGCCATACTTATAAGGACTTGAGAATTTCTTTACATATAAAGGAAAAAAAAAAAAAAAAAAAAAAAAAAAAGTGATATTGTAAAAAAATAATAATTTAAAAAAGGATAATCTATAACTTCTAAAATACTTTGATGCTTTAAAAATAAATAAAAATTCACTCTTTATGAAGAAAGATGAAGTTTTGATATTATAAATGTTAGTCTTGATAAATTATTAAAAACATGAATCTAAACAAGCTTAAAGATAATACATTCATATGTCACTAAAAGAAAAATAAAGTAGATAAAGAAGAAATAGATTTAAGATAGAAAAGTATTAAAATAATTATTGCTAAATACAAAAAAACTAAAGAGACTTGAGCCAAGACTAGAATATAAGAAAGATATTGATAAGAGTAAAGATGGCTTTTCTCTTCCCTCCATATTTATTATCTACCAAGAAGACCTTGTCAAAGCTTTCTAAGGACCACGAGGGTTGTAGTCCAATGCAAAGTTGTGGATTGCTTCTAATGTAGCTTTTTATAAATAAAAAATTTATTAAATAGGTTTTAATAGCTATATGGTATATCTATAGGAGTCCAAAGATTTAATCCTCATCTAAAAAACTTCCTTGAAGTTTTTTAAGATAACTATTATCTACCTACTTTTATTTATTTAAGTAATATAGGCATCTATTATAGAATAAGTATTGGCTATAAAAGGTCAATCTTATTAAGATAATAATTCTTGGATTCCAAATTAATTAATTTTTCTTTAGCGCACTACTCATCTATTGTTCATTTTTTTACAATCATACTTTATAATTGAAATTTCAAATCAAATTTGAAATAAAATTTACAACGATAAATATTTTAAAATTATTATTTTTATATTTATAGCTTATAATAAAAATTAAAATTAAAAAAAAATTAAAAAAAATTAAAATACCAATTTGGTATCAATTTAATAAAATATTTTTATTTATAAAATTATAAAAAAATTATAATTTATTTTTTAAATAAATTTTAAAAAATAATAAACATTACTACAATCAAAATATATTGATGTATAATATCACCTAGTTTTTAAAAAAATAGAAAATAAAATAAATTTTTTATTGAAGATTTTTTAAAAATAAATATAATAACTGAAATACTATTTGAAATTTTAATAGAATATTTTTTTATCAAAAACTAATAAAATTATAAGGTTTAAAATTGATTTCTAAATTGAAATATAAAAAATATAAAATATAAAAATATTTATTAAACTTTTAATTAATTACTATAAGATTTTAAAATATTATAAGATTAATTTTTATTTTTATTAAAGGTATATTTTTTAAATTTATTATTAAATATAAAAATGAAATACTAAATTTAAATAAAGATTTGATTACAACAATGGTTAAATTATAGTATAATAAAAGATATTTTTATTTGTGGCTGGTGTTTTAAATTTATCAATCTAATTATAATTTGGGAACTTTTTTAATATAAATCCAATCTAAATATTATATTTTAAATTAAAATTATATATATTAATTAAATAATATTTAATTTTAAAAATCACATTGGTTGTAAAAATCCTTTTGAATTTGTAATGTGAGATTTTTTTAATATTAAAATATTATTTGGACTTATAATGAATTGTAATAAGTTTTAAAATAATTATGGAGTAGATGTAATAATTATTTTTCTTTTTTCTAAATACACATTTAGAATCTTTTACAACATTAATTTTATATTGAGGATATTATAGCAAAGGCTATTATAAAATAGTAATTATAGCTATGAGTTTCAACATTAAGATTTTTTTAAGCACCAAAATATAAGGCCAAGTCATATATTAACATAAAGAAAGGCCTGAGCAATTTGTTTGCATTTCATGTCAATCAATATTGCATTATCTTTTGCAAAAGTTCTGTTTTACACACTTCACTCACCAATATTTACTTTTGTAAAGTGTATTATGAGCTGGATTCTTACACTTACAACATAAACCTCCACACTTTTTCACAATCATTAACAAAGCTGTAACTCTTTTGGAAGTAAACATCTGCAAGAAAATTCTTGTTTACAAAGCTTGAATCTGGTCAATACATTGCAATGAATTGCATGCTCAATATTACAGCATACTAAAGCAAACATCCAGAAAGAAACAAGAGTGTTCAGAATTGTCAGAAGAGAGTTACAAGAGGTAACGGCCAGTGTGGGGATGGTGGTTCTGATCAAGCAACACACACCCCTGATAGTTCATACTTAGAAAACTGGAACACTGATCCGGCAACAATGACTCGTCGTGTTCGTTGGCGATGGAGAGCTTTGGGATTCTAGAGTCTTGCGAAACATGAACAAACATCAGAGGGAGTGCCAAAACGGCCTCTGATCTCTTGCAGTGGGATTGATATGTCCCAGAGCACCGGAATGCATATCCGAGACGGTGGCTGTTGGATCGGTACACAGAAGCCAAAGGATGCATCCTTTGACTGGCCCCTTTTCATGCTTCTTCGTGTCCAGTCTACCCACCTTGTGCTACGATACTCATGTGTGCTCTTTTCTCGCTCTACATGTATCACTCGATCAGGTTAACGCATCCCGAAACACAACTGATACTTCAATTTTGGAGACTTGGGTTGCAGTTCGGACGATTCGAAGTAGGGGTTTGTATTTCAAGGCTGGCAGCAACAAGCTCAGGTTGTGGCGACAGCGGTTTTCATCCATGAAGTTTTTCGGCATGGGCAGCGGGAGATCAGGGGAGGGCAGTTCGTTTTTCGGTTCGGGACACGACGATGACGACGACGACGACGAGGCTCTGCAACAGTTACGAAAACATCTGGCTGTCCTTGCGCTTTGGGTGGCAGCTGTTCGATCAGCACCCTACTTCATTAGCATGTGGGAAAGTCATGGGTACAACCACTCCCTCCGATTTCGCCATCTTGCTCATAACCTTGCTTGTTACAATCATCGCCATGAACCAAACCTGTAACGTAGGTGAAGCTTGTCATGTAGCACTCGACAAAACGCTGGACTTTAAAACGTTGGCGCCACATCCCACTCGGCAGTTACCACGAACATCTGCAGTCCTAGATACATCCTACGCGTCTCATTATTCTCGATGTCACATGCAAAAGAGTCTCATCACCTCTTCTTCGATTACTGAGAATGTCACAAACTTACTTTCTTACGACCTTTCTCCATCGGACGAGAGTTGCTCACCAAGTTATTCCAGCCAATTGACAGTTTCTCCGTTGGATGGTCAGGTAACCTGTTGAGAGAGAGATAGAGAGCGAGAGAGGCAGCATCAGTCCGCATAGTCGAGGTGACCGGATGGTGCGATGCTGGCCCTCTGAAGTGCAGAGTAGCTGTGTGGGTTGGGTGCTGTGTGAGACTGTAAGACTTCAACACTGAGTGAATGCGTGAATCCCTCAACATTTATCGTCAGTACTCACCTTCAGAGACATGCCGAGAAAACACCAAACTGATCCCTTGCTGTTCAGACTTGCACACAACCACATTTTACATCTCTTTTGCATGTCTTGACTTGCTGATCTCAAGCCTTCGGATGCCATTGTTGCTGGCATCCGAGGATTTGTTCAGATGCTCCTCTGTGGCACCGGGTTTTAGCTGCAGATTATGCAGTGGAATTGCTGCTCCAAAAGTGAAGGAAATGGTCAAGTCGATGTTTCGTTATGTGTTTGACAAACACAAACAATGATGGCAATTTCTTTTTATATTTTTTCTCGAAAAAAGGGCATGTGGTTTGTATGTTCAATGACTAGTAATTTATGTAAAAAAACATGAGTGTGTGTATATATATATAACTAAAGTAAAGAGCCTTTTAAACAATTCTATTATATTATCCATGAAATTCATTCTTGTTGATTTTAAGGCCAGAAAATATTATGGTTATATTTAAAATAATAAATCTGTTGTTAGTTGATATGAGTACTTAATATCCATTAAATGAAATTTCATTCATAAAATAAAATATATAAAGTCAACTAGACAATTCAAAGACCATAGATACAAAAGTATTGATATCAGACATTATATACAGTTATTAAAATATAATTCCTAAATATATGGTATAAAATTAGAATAATAGTGCAAAACAAATTAATCATTGCAAAGTTTAGTATGTGAATTTTACAAGTTTTAGTTATTATTTCATATACTAAGAAACTTAAAAATGTTTTTTCTGCATATTTGACAAATAATGATATTTTTAAAAGAATGCTAATATCTAATAAATATCATAAAATTAAAAATATACATATATACTAGGTGAAAACAGATTATAATAGATAATATTATAAGTATACTATTTTATTGTAAATTAAAATTAAAAATCCTGAACTGTTAGTGTTTTGATGTCTCACAATTCTGCAAGTTACATATGTAAATGACAGTAAGAAAGTACTGTTCTTTTTAGAACAAGTAAATCGTTATATTCAAAATTTTGATACATTTTCAAAGAATATTTTACGCACATACATATATATATATATATATATATATATTCAACTGCACACATATACACTTTATAATATTTTTTTTATGAAATTTTCGTGTAAATTTATAAGAAAACTGATAGTAACTTAAATTCGAGTTCAACAAACTTTGCTAACAGTAAAGCTAGTTTTTTTTAACAATGTCTGTTGAAAAAAAAATATGACTGAAACATAATTGACTATATATATTAAATACATACATAATGAAAAGTATAAAAGAAGTAGCATTAAATTTTTAATTTGTTATTAATGTTATATTTGTGACAAGACAAGACAATTTTTGGTTGTTACAAAATTATTTATATGTTTCCATTATAAAATGTCAATAGTCTCAATTATATGGGTTGCAAAATTGTGTTGGACTTTAGCAAACTATAAGTTTGCAAAGAGAAAGTTAATCTCCTCACTAGAAAATTTTCTAACAGATGTCAAGAAATAGAAATTTTTGAATGTCAAGCTTACAATTCAGAGTTTTGTTCCACAAATTGACAAAATACAATATTTTGCCAAAATATCTTTCCAAGACAAGAACAATTTTGTAAAACTTTTAAACAATATCAATAATATCATGTAGTATCCTATTTAAAAAATAAATAAATAAATAAATAAAATCAATAGCATGTAGATAGTTCTACTGAATTGTATCTTTTGCCAAATTTCTTATTATTATATTAATAGAAATTTTGGTCAGCACTAGTTGGACTAAAGTATTTTTACAAAAAGTGTAATTGCGCAAAGCACTATTACCAAACTATACACAAGAAGTAAAAAATTTAGAATTTCAACAAGGTTTCTTAAAATTTAGATACTTGGTATATTTTATTATCTAGAGCATCTATTAGGATCTTTTAATGAAAATTGTAAGTGTTACATATATAAGTCTAGTTAAATTTGTAAAAAGTCAATTTGTTTAATTACAACTAAGAAGGATGAAAAAAAATGTATATATTTTAAAATATGAAAATATTAAGATGACTATTATAAAAGATAAAGTAATTGAAGAGTCTTGAATTAAGAACAAAGTATAAGAAAGATAATGATAAGACTAATAATGGCCTAAATCTTACTTATATAATACTAACTAGCAAAGCAATAACTATGAAGCTCTCTAAAGACTACAAGGCTTACAAGTTAAGTGTCTAAATTACAAAATTCTTATACAGTGATTTTTTAGAAGTAAGAATTTTTTTAGAGGAGTTACTATAATAGTATGGTATGGTTATAAATATAATTTGTGTTTTGGAAGTTTCTTTAATACATCTATAAGAAGGTGTTTTTTTATCTAATTTATTTATATTTACTTCTACATAATATTATTTATTTCTATTTACTTAAATAATATAGATATTTACAAAAATAAATAAATAAATAAATATAATATCTAATAGTTAAAATTTTATCTTTCGAATAAATATATAATATATTATAATTTTAATAAAAATATAATTGAAATGATAGAAGACCAAAGTTAGATAATACCAACCATATTTTTATAACATATCTAAAAAATGATACAATTTTTAAAAATTCTTAAAAAATATTTTTTTAATAAATAATAAAAAATTATATATATGTATATATATATATATATATATATATATATATGTATATTCACACGTATTAAATCATTGATTAACACAAAATCATAGTGACAACAAAGTTGCAAAGACATTAAATTAAACATATGCAACTTAATTTAATATTTAAAATATATATAATTTAATTTAATACATAGAATATATAGAATTATATATATTTAGTATGATATAAAAAATCAAATAGTGAACTAGAGTAAAATCTTAGTTTTGGATTTAAAAGAAAATACTTAATTTTAAAATTATATATCCTACCAAATAGGTTTTGAATGTTTTTGGAAATTTTTAATTTTTTTTAAGTATTATTGAGAAATTTCAAAATATTCTATTTTTAAAAAAATTATATCATAATTTTTTTCATTATAATCTGTAGGTAAAAATAACAAAAAGATTTGGCTTGCTATAAGTTCATATTATGCTTATAGCATCTTAATAACATTATTACATTTATCTATAATTTCTTGAAAAAGAAGCAAAAAAAATAATAAAATTTTCCTTGTTTATTGAACATTCATTATTTAAAAAGTAACTATCCAATACTTTTTTACAAAATATTACAAATCTTATATTGATTTCATTAAAACCAACATTTTGCAACTCATAAACTTTTGCATATTAATCAAGAAGATACTTTTATAAAAATCTTTCAGTATGTATGTATATATATATATATATATATATTTATTTATTTATTTAATTACCTTTTGTTTAACAAAAATATAAGAAAAATGAAGCAAAATCCATTATATTTATTTATACTGTGTTTAAGTTGGAGGTTCTTATCTTTTGCTTCACTTGTTTTTATTATTGGCTCACATAACTTCAACTTCTTTATAAACCGTATTAGAATTCTAACCATATTTTTTTATAAAAAGACAAAATAAAATAAGATAGAAGATCATAGCCACTACTTCTTTTTTACTAATCCTTAATAATAGACCTTCAAACACACAAGAAATAATATTCATCTTTACAAACACAATATTTTTATTAAAAATGACAGCAACAACTCTGTTTGCAGTAGAAGCTTTATATTGACCTATGTCTCTTTTATGATTTTTTTAATACTAGTAATAATTTTTTTTCATAGGCATCAAATCTTATAAAATACATTATTTCAAAAGTAGATTTATCAACTAAAAACTGTTTTCACTATTTTAAAAATAAATTTATTCAAAAAAATTATTGTTGAAGTTGATTTGATTTAATTTTGAAAGAAATATTATGAAAATAAATTTAACTAAAAACAAGTCAACTTTAATTTTAAAAACCAATGTTATAAACTATAATAGATAATATTTTTATACAAAAGTAGACACTTGTTGTTCAATATTTTTTGAATATTGATTTAATTTTATCATCAAAGATAAAAATGTAAAATTTTATATGCAATTTTTTTAATATACATTTAATTTTTGTATCAATAGCACTGAAAAATCTTTAAATACAAAGAAGAGGATATAGTAAATATGCCATTTTGTCCTTATATTTTTTATAACATTCAATTGTCTTTCTAAACATCTATTTTACAACATTATCAATGATGCATTTTTTTTTTTTTTTTTTTTTTAATCATCAAAAAATGCAATCATTCATCAATAGCTCTTAGCAAAAAAAAAAGGAAAAAAAAGGAAAAAAAGGAAAAAATCATACAAATACTTATAAGCATTTTTTATGATATTATAATAAATATATATATAAAATAAAAAATTATAATAAATTTTTTTATTGAAATATATTGTAAAAATATATTTGATCATGTATTTGTATAAGAATCTAGATTTAATAAATGACTTATATATTTTTTAATCAAAAGTTAAGATGGTTTTATTTTTTATTATTATTACTATTATTGTTGTTTAAAATTCTATATTTAAAAATTTTATTTTTTATTTATTATTATTTTTAAAAATTATAATTATTTTTCATTGTCTATTTTTCACTTTTATTTTTTAAATCTATTGTTTGATCAAATTTAGCAAAATAAATTAGCAAAAAAATTGAGGTCTTAAGATATCATCAAAGGTTTGTGTATTGCGGCATTTTTTTAAAATTTAGTGGGACTATGCTTCAATCCTACAAAAATTTTAAAATAGAACTTCTTCTTATTTTGTTAAATACAAACTATTTGTTTGATTATTATAAGCTATTTTCTATTTTCACACTCTAAGAACAAAGTTTTTTATTTTTTATTTTTTATAGTTGTTTTAACATAAAGAGGATTTTAAAAGATTAAAAATTTTAAAATTAAATAAAATATAAATTTTTATTTTTTATTTTTCTTGATTGCAAATCAATACATCTATTTGACTCAAATAATGTCTATTGGTCAAGGGTTGCATGGTAGTAGTGAAGTATTATATGAAAAAGATGATAATTTATATTTTGTATATATATACATATATATTAGCAATAGAAATCTTACATTACTTTAGGAGTAATAGCTTAAAATAAGTTATTGGTGCATGATAATACATAATATAATAATAAATTATAATGCAAATAATATGACTTAGAATCATATAAAGTCATTTTATTAACACCACTTCATTTTGATGTAAGAAATTGTAAGTTTAAATCTCACTACCATTAAATAAATATATATATATATATATATATATATATACATGATTTTTTTTGAAAACACTTGTAATTATAAAAATAAATAAATAAATAAAAAATACATATAAAATATAACCACACAAATCTTGTATTTTTAGTTTGTAGTATTTTTTAGACCTTATATAGATAAAATTTCAAAACTCAAAAATTTATGATACTTTAAATGAAGAAATAATTGTGAAGCATTTTATTTTCTACTTAAAGAAGTAAAACATAACCTAATGTGTATAATGCAATGTTTAAGTAATGCAACGGTCATTATGGTGGTAGTGAGATTTAAACTTACAATTTCTTACATCAAAATTGAGATCGATAAGATTACTAAGTTATATTTTTTTTGGCATTGTAAAGTGGTTACTTGATAAACATTATCCGTGTGTTGATAAAAGGTCCCATGCAACTAGTTTATGAATTCTAAATAAGTTTAAAATGTATGAATTATTTTTTAAAAATTAGATGACTAAAAAGCTATTACTTGTAGTAACACATTTTAAAAACCAGTTTGGTTCATAACAGAAGGGTATCCACGAGGCATTACTGAAAGGAGCTGCATATTATCATAATTCTACGCAAGGTATGAGCGGGGATTCAATCCCGCGGCGATAACGAGGCAATTGGAGAGGAAACAGACGTGGGGAACCCGCGGCGGGAACGCGTAAGGATGGATAGACTTTCGAGGTTGCTGCGGTAGAAAAGGATGAATCACATCCTAAGAGGATGAACGACAGTGGATGGATGATAACGGAGATGTGCATCCAAAGGTTACAAGGAGGTCGGTATGTTTCCAGGGCCTCTCGGCGAGCTCGTTCCCTAGTCTGCGCGGATCAGCGACGCTCTTGTGTTGTCGCTTCCAATTTTCGTTTGCATCCTCTGTGTCTGCGTCTACGTCTGCGTTTTCGTCTGCACTTCTTTGTGTATGCTCTCTCGATCAGCGTTTTTTTGGATGTCTTGGGAACTTTTTAGCGCCGTCCTTGACCTGGGAATAGACGCTAGACCCTTTTTTCTTGGTGCATTTGTGTAGGCCGTGATTTCGCTGGATCGGATGGGGGTAATCGCGCGTGGGAATTTAGAGAGGGTTTTTGATTTTTTGTGGTGTGTGTTTCGTGGGTTTACCAGCTGAAAACGGATATTGGAGCGGGTTTTCCAGACATTTTTCGTGCGGGTCTTGAAGGGGTAGGAGAGTGGGAGAGCATTGTGTCGTGTTGCGGAGTGAATTGGTGGCGGCAAGTTCGTCGCAGCCAACAATCGCTGCTGAGTGGAGATGGCGGGACGGTATGACAGTAATCCGTTCGACGAAGACGAAGTGAATCCCTTCTCTGTAAGTAAAACGCAGCTTGGATTATGTGTCTGTGGCGTTGGACCTTTTCTTTGTGCACATGGTTGTTTGTGACCGTTCAGAAAATCTGCGTCAGAATTGGATTTCCTTATGCTTCGACACCAATTTTCTGAGATCTTGCAAGAAGTTAGCGACGCGGTAAGCTGCTCTTTCAAGTATGAGTTCTCTGGGGGATTAGGTTAACCTCTGGTTGAGCCAGCAGGTTTAGCCAACATTGTTCTTGATATCAAGAAGTTGTTAAGCCACTCTCGCGTTGATCCTGAGAGTGTCTTTGCAAATATTGTGGAAGTAGATGTGATCGAACTGTGTGGGCATTGTGCAGGATCCAGTGGTGCGAGCTCAGGCCGGAAAATCATCTTATGGCGGGGGCTTTTATGACAAGGTAAATACTTTTGCAGTATTTAGTTGATTTTATTGTTTTCTACTGCATCTTGATTCCTTGGCCACGTGTTTTGGGGCAGTTCGGCCCCTCGTCCTAGATTGGTATTTATGATGGCATAAATATTATATTTGTTGTACATTAGGATTCACGGTTTTCTTTAATATTATCATGCACTGTGTGTATGAAGTCTGTTGATAAAAACTGTTGAAAATCTTAAGCCAAACTTTTTGCAGTGAGAGTGAGAGGCAGCTTTCAACTCTGGATAACTAATTAAGACTTCGGCCCTAATTAGAACTTTTGCAAGGACGTGCTTCAGTGCGGAATCTTTATTAATTTTTTTGCTTCAGATTATTGTCATCGTGAGGCTGGAAGTCGTCTATCTTCAATAACAAACGGCTCAGCATTGAATACGAGTCTTTTTTCGCTGATAAATGTGGGCTCGAGGTTGTAATGTTTTGGGGAAAGTACTTTACTAATTTGGGTCCGTATCATGTCCAGAATGTGCCACAGGTTACCACAATGTCACCACTTCCGCATGAGCCAATTTTCTCCGGCTCAGCAGCTTCAAATGAAGCAACAGTAGATATACCCCTTGGTGGTTCGAAAGTACGTTTGACCATGTGATTCTCGACCTTATTTTCTCGATTTAATGCTCCTCCTGATAGTTTATTAAGAATCAGTTGCCTCCTCTCACTTCTAGAGTACTCTTATTCCACTATTGGGATGATCCTACATGGTTTTAATGAAACAGATATTTTCCTTCGTCTTGACAGGAGTTGAAGCAGAAGGAGAAAGAATTGAAGGCCAAGGAGGAAGAACTAAAGAAAAGGGAGAAGGTGTGAAATGGACAGTGACAATTCTGTTAGGGAGGCTAGTTACATGTGCACTATTGTGTGATGCCTCCAAGTTCAAGTTTATCTATCCAAAGCCACTCAAAAGAATTAAATATTTTTAATACCTTGACCCCTCAACAGTTGTAAAAGAATCGTAGGGTCCAGTAAATGATTTAGGCGTTTGTTTTTATCATTTCGTTTGTATTAGTTTTATGAAGAATGTTGCTCTGGCTAGGGGTTTTTAGTCACTAATCGGAGGTTTTGCTATTGCGTAGGAGCTAAAACGCAGAGAGGAAGCTGCAGCAAAAGGTTGGTAATGACTTGTCTATACTACTTTTGTTCACCATTTTCAGTAGTATGACCAGAATGTATCTTATAGCGGGCTGAAAAAGTCTTTCGTGTTATGATCTTCTGTTAAATGTGGGTTCTTGATTAGAATTGATGTTAAATTTGGACCTGCGTTTTGACATGCTACGGTCCAATGTGGATGGGTCCCTACATCGAGCAGGATGGTATTGATTGTTCGTTTTGGTGGGCTTTGGTCAGCTGGTATTCTCGTTGAGGACAAAAATTGGCCACCGTTTGTTCCAATTCTTCATCACGACATTGCTAATGATATACCAGCACATACTCAGCAACTACAGTACCACGCTTATTGGAGCTGGTTAGGTCTGGAGCTTTGGCGCATTACAGATAGACAAAAATTCCTGGTTTTTCCTTGCTAATGATCGTCCTGCTATCGACTTAATTTGATTTAAATTTGAAACTGATTTATCTCGGGAAGATTTGATAACGATTTAAACATGAGTTTGAGCATGGTCGTAGATCATAGGATTCCTTTCATGTATTTAATTTGAAATGAAGGCTACCAAATGAACCCATTTCGCTTCGCATTGACATGCTTTTGTCACTATATTAGGGATTTTATTTTGCCTATTGTGGAACTTCATCTGCACAACAGTAGCTTGGATTGCTGGCCCTGGTGGTAAGTTAACTTGGCTTTTAAATCTTCTTTTTATATTTGTCTTATGCTTGTCGTACGTGTTCGTGTGTGTGATATCGCTTGACATGCTTGATAAGTCTGTAGCTGATATATTCTGGTGTTGGCAGACGTGTTAATATGGCTTATGGGTATAATCTTCGTGTTAGCTGGCTATCCTGGTTCTTACTTCTTGTGGTATAGGCCACTTTACCGTGCGATGAGGTGAACAATACGTGACTTCAGGAACCTCATCTGAAATCGTTGTGAAGATTCATAATGCACAATTGCTATGTCTGATTATAATTTCTACGCAGTTGGGGTCTGTCCATCACGAGAGTTGATTTCTGATGGATAGTATACTCTGGCAGGTCGGACAGTGCCCTGAAGTTCGGTTGGTTCTTCCTCTTCTATTGTGTAAGTGTTTTCCATTAATTGCTGAGTAAGGGTTGTTTACTTAGGGACATATTTGAACACGACCAGCTATACCATGTATCAAGTGGATCAACATTATCTATTGCTATGTGCTCTTACCTAGAGCAACGAAGTTGCATGTTTTGATTTTTCAATTTTTCATTATTTATTATTTTGTGTGGGAGTATTCGGAAATTATTTATGTATTTTTTTCTGGATTGAATGAAGTTTTGATCATGAGTGCTCTAAACGTGTGATTTTGTTGACTTTGTATAGCTCCATATTGGCTTCGTTGGATTGGCTGCAGTTGCTCCACCAATTTTCTTTAAGGGGAAATCTCTTGCGTGAGTTTCCGTGGATCCGCTTAAAAAGATTTTCTTTTTATTTGTATGACCAGGTGGACTTGTAAATATTTTTCTTTGAAAAGGTCACATTAGCGTAGATTTTTACTCAAGTACATGAGTTGCGCTTTATGAATACAGGGGACTGTGGCCTGCCATCGGCTTATTTGGAGATAACGTTTTTGTTGCTGTGAGTTTGCCATTCAATTTGAATTTACTTGATGCTCTAATAGCGATCCTTCATTTTGAAATGATCTTGAATAATCTGTAAAAAGTTGTGTGCTAGTATTCAGAAACTTGACTGCACGTTTTTTCTGCGCAGATTTTTTATGTGTTGGGCTGCGTCTTTTTCTCGCTTGAGTTGTTGTTGAGTATCTGGGTTATTAAGGTAATTTATCTCTATACTTCCTACATTTCAAGAAAAGCCCATGATCTTTTCATGCGACGCTTAATTAGTGTCAAATCTGACAGTTTGTGTGCACGATATTATGTCGTATGTAATGCTTTCAGTCCATCCCCATTTTCGGAAGGGGAACTGTCATATGACTTATGAGCTTCTTTGTAGAGCATGAATGGCTTGAGATTTGCTTTTTGCTCGTTTCAAAAGTTGAAGTGGTTTAACTTCAAAAATTATGTTCCCAATGTAGCCAATGTAAATGTGTGGTTTTCGGTCTTCCAGGAAGTCTATGATTACTTCAGAGGCTCCGGTAAAGCAGCGCAACTTAAGCGAGAAGCTGCAGCTGGTGCTTTCAGAGCTGCTATATGATTTGACACATCTGAGTAGACTGGTCCGAAGTATTTCGTGTATATTGGATGTAAGTTCTTCATTGATCTTGATTAGATGTTTCCATAAAATTAAATTGACTGGTGAGGAGTTTTGCAGTGTATCTAAGGATTTTGTAGTGAACAGTACAAGGTAAAACTATTATTGCGATTTGCCAATGCTTTATCGACCTGTTCGTAATTGTATTTCCGTACGCTGATATGATTCAGCTTCAAATTCCCCAAACTGAATTCCTTGAAATTCGTATTAGAAATGGTAGCGGCTAACACTACGCTCAGCGGGGTCTCATTGTGTTAACTACGAATGTGTAGTTTTCTCGCCGCATTAATAGTGGTGCCTTACAAGTCGGATAACTACCAGTTCATCAACTACTTTGACGAGTACTTCACGCTTACAATGAATGGGTAATGTTAAGTTATTTGACCTTTACAATCACCAGGTCCTGTTCCAACAGGCAAGTGCTTTACCATCCAAGTCCATCTTGGTGCATAATCAGATCAATTATCTTTTGTGCACATGACCTTAGCAGATAAGTGTTTGCACGGATTTGACTGAAACGAAGCGCAAAATTATGCAGCATTCAAAGGGTCCACTCGTTTTCAGCCAGCTTGAAGAGGCTCTCTGTAGACTTCTTGCTCCAGTGAGCAATTTATGTGGTGCTCTCGTTAGTTCCAGGAATTCTTCTGGTTCAAACTACCTCGAATCGCCTGAAGACTCTGGGATTTCTTCAGCAGAAAATGTTGAAGCGCTTCTGGCGACTCTCAGGCCACTACCGGTACAGCCCTGTACACCAGAGGCGTTCATTTGACCAGCAGACCCAGAAGATCTATTCCTGATTGTTTTGATATAGCTGAATGATATGATACTTGTCCTTCATGCTGCGTTTGTCTGCATCCTTTCCAACTGTTGATGTTGCTGGTAAACCGACTGAGTTCACAAAGTGGTGCAAAATTCTTGCTACTGGAGGCAATTGTAAGGGTGCCAGTGTGCTGGTAGATCTGTCTCGTTCTGCTGCCTGTTATGGCTTGACTTAGCACTTCCAATCTTCATGTTGGTTTCATTCAAGTGCCTCAATTTGCACTGTGCATCAAAAGTTATAATCACTTCGGACATAATACCTCATTGAGTCATTGTGCTACATTATTTTGTTTTTGCTTTTGGTTTTTTATGGAATATAAAAATATGAAAATTTGATGTAACAAAATAAATGCTAATGATTAGACCCTGCTAATGTAGTACATTGGGAACTTTGTCCTACATTCTGTAATACAGCACACAACTTGTTCTATTTGTCCTATATTAGACAACTTGTTCTATTTGTTCTATATGTATTTTTTAAGAATAATCAAAATAAAGATATTTACTTGATTTTTTATATTTAATTTTGGTAACTGCTAGGTGGACACCTCTCTTCTAATGTGTGGACACCTTGTGCCATGCTTTCTTGCATACACATAGTAAAACTCTTATTTACACTAAATTTTTTTAGAATAAATTTATATTAAAAGTTTTCTTAAATGAAATTAACAAGCTTTTTAGAGTGAATAAAAAAATTACATGAAAAGTATTATGAAAATTTATTAAATTTAATCAAAAAATTAAAAATTAAAATAAAAAAATATCATAAGCCATTGCACACAAATCTTTTAATATAAATTTATCTTAAGACTTTTTAGTACAAATAAGCATTTTATTATATGTATGTGGAGGTATATGACACAAGGAGTATCTACGTAGTAATATGGAGGTATCCACCTAGTGGTTCTCTTAATTTTTTAAATAAAGAAAGAAAACAAAAATAAAATAAAATCATACATAAATAATCTAAATTTTTACCTTTTGTTGTAAAAAATGTTAAAATATAATATAAATTCTTATTAACTAATTACATATTAAAAAAAGATTATATATAAATAATAAATACTCAAATTAAAAGGTCTATATTTATATTTTATAAATAATTTACTTTTAGAAATGTGAATGGTTGTGGCAATTAAAACTTAGATTAAAAATTATTCTTGGAAATTGTACTTGGAAATTATACTTAGAAATTGAATATTAGTTAAATAATAATTTAATTTCTTTTAAAAAAATTATTCCTTGTATCTTTAATTTAAAATTAATGATGCACTTTATAAGCTTTTTAGAAATTAAATAAAATCCATTGTAAGCTCTTAATACAAAGCAATATTTTTTACAAAATGAGAGAGTATCTAACCTAAGTTCAAACTTTATCAAAGATATTCTATTTAACTTTAATATTTTGATATTTTATACTTAATATAAATTTTATATTTATATTATAATAAATGTGCAAATATTTTTTTTAATTAAATATTAAAGGGCTTAGCTAGTACAATCATTATTGTTGTTTTTAAAATTTTGTTTGATTAAATTAATCTTATTATTACTCATCTATACTTGTTTTTTAAACTTTTATTCTAATACAAATAACTTTCATTAAAGCTTTCAACATTGAACCTTCTTTCTGTGATTTAATAGAAATATTGTATATTTTTTTTATTATTTTTAAATCAATTATATTTATACTTTCTTTTATTATTTACTACAAAAAATTTAGTATTTTTTTTAATTGATGCTAGATTTAATTAGTTTTTTTTATTAAATTTTTTTTTATTGTCAAGGTTTTCTATTGAACTACTAAAGTTTTGGATACTAAAAAAATATATTGCTATTATTTTTTAACTTACTTTTTAAACCACAAAAAAATATAACTTTAAAAAAACATAACTATTCTACTAAATAAATTTTTATTGTTGTAAATATCTTATATTCTATCAACTTTTAAACAGTAACAATGTTGCATAGAAATATCTAATACTAAATTATTAAAATAATATTTTATAAAATATGTGTGTATGAATTAATCTTTAAAAAATAAAAAAATATAATAAAAAATTCCTCCAATCAACATTTATTTATAAAGCTAAAAATTTAATCCTTAGAAATAAATTATAAGTACAACCACTTATATGTCTAAAAGATATTTTTACAAACATTTATCATCTAAATTTGTAAATAAAATTTTGGTAGATATTGGTAGAAACTTATTAACTAGTATCTAAAATAAAAAAATTCATAAATGAAAAATTAATTTTAAAAAATCAATCTTAAATGACATTCAGAAAAAAACAAACGGTTTATGTCTATTACAACTTCTTCAACAAAAAAACTAAATTCTATTTTTGACCCTACAAATTTGCAAATTGCAAACACAGAAATAACTTGCAATTGAATTTTTAAAATGAGAATAGTGATTGAACCTACAAATTCCTTTTGAGCCTCACTATTTCTCAGAGACCAGCAATCACAGTCAGCAGATTTCATTACCAACTTCACTTTATTTTAAAATGTACCAAAAGACTGTCAACTAATACTAACTGCACTCATGAACCTATTGTCAACACTCTTCATAAACAAACAAACCCTAAAATAAAAACTAAACACAATTAAAACAAAACATTTGGAATGAGCAGCTTCAAAATCTACCCAACAACTGGACTTCCAAAAGCTGCAGGCAAACCATACCTGAACTAGTAGTGGAATAGGAATATGCAAACACCTCTGCAACGCAGGATGAGTGTACAATAGAATAGAACAGAACAGAATAGAAAGGGTAGTGACACAATCTGTACAATGTCTCCTACACATGAAGCTGCTGCAAATCAAGTTGGAAGCCTAAGGAAATGAGGTGGATTTGAAAGGAAATGAGGTGGAGTGCACGGGTTCAAAGTCGGGGTTAAGCTTGGCAAACGAGGATATCATCACGGGGAAGAAAACATGGAATGCAAACAGATAGAATAGATACATCATCACCGAAACAAACGCTATCTGCAGCGCCGTTCGGAGCACCATGTACAGTAAATTGCCCCACACGCCCTTCGCCTGCAGCGCCCCTTGCGGAGTCTGCTCCACCATCGATCTCGGCAGCACTAGCAGCGCCCAATCAGTCCACTCCCGCATGTGAAATGCCCGCCTTTCTGATGAATTCTGCCATGTACTGCTGGGTAGAGAGTCAGCGCTGTCGACTTGAATCACCTGCCGGTGCCCACCATGGCAAAAGTCTCAGTTTTTTGTGTCGTTGTCGTCGTTGTATCTCGTCAGATGATGCGTGTTGTTGTTTTTTTTTTTTTTTTTCTCACCGCAGTTGTGTCCCTGTGACGGTGCGACATGGGTTGCCGTTGGTTTTGCTTGCTTACCTTGTCTTGAGACGATATTAGGGTGTTCACGATGGAGACCACTTCCTTCCGGAACTGCACCTCCCCGAGCGCTTTCACGTACTCCATGCCGTTCCTGCGGTCTAGTTCTCGCACGGCGTTCTTCCATGTGGGTACCGAGATCCTCGTGTCCGACTTGGCCCACTCGTCCCAAACCTGATACCAGTGGTGTCGCCTCTCCGGGTTGTTAAACTCTTTGCACGATATGCCGAAGAATAAAGGCAGAATCTTACATCCGGGTGCTCTCTCGAGAGCGACGAGCTCCTGCATGGGCCACTTGGTGCGAGTGAAATACTCTTCCGAAACCACTACGATGGCCAAGTCGCATTGCTCCGCGGCGATGAAGATGCGTCCTGCGAATTCCTCCCCCTTTGGCAGGCTCTTGGTGCGCTTATCAAAGAACGGGGAATGACCCGCTCGTTCTAGGTCTTCGCACAACTGCTCCACGAAGTCCTTTTGAGCTCCACTGTGGCTGAGGAAGACGTTGTGCGTGGGGCGTGCACAGACCCGAACCCAGTCGTCCTCCAAAACGGCCATCTCGCACTCTCGAGTTCCCGCGTTGCTCTCTTGAGAGCACGTCATCTGCAAGATCACATCCAAAAACTCAACTTCCGTCCTGTGTCCTCTTGAAGCAATCAGAAACCTAGGGCTAAAGAAATTGTTGCAAGAATCTCGTCGAGGTCAGGAGTTTGAACGCAAGCACTGCTTTTATCAAATTGAAACCATCATAGTAGAGAGAAAGGGAGGAAAAAAAATTACAAAACAAAACAAGACTAGGCATGACAACTTGGAGTTTACAGTACCGATTCGACTGCATATTTTGCCAAAATTCAGCTTGGAAGAGAGTCACTCACCTCATCAACATCTTCGGAGTTAAGCAACGGTAACGTGCAATCGTCCATTGTCAGATCATTCATCAAAAACACATGAGACCCGCTGCAAGGCTCCAGAGATTGCAACCAGATTGAGCATAATCTTGGATCTGCTTCCGCGGCGAGGACATCCTTGTGATTTTCTTGTAGAGGATGTCTTTCCAAGATGGACATCTATTTAGACCAAAAAGCAAGAAGCAGCTCCTTGTTTGTGAACAGATTAAGATATTTGCTTCTAATTTTTAATCCTTAAATCATAAATTTATCATGGTCATCTAGACTACTTAAATAAATAGGTAAAAGTAAGTTAAGTAGATAATATCTTTTTGAAAAGAATATAGAAGAAACTTCTTAGATATTGTTTGGGTTTTTAGATGTCTTTAGATGTGCCATGTGGCTATAAAGTTTTCTTTCTATAGTTTTTTACATTTAAAAAGTGGCACAAAAGTGTTTTTATTAATTTAAACACTTGACTACCAAGCATTATTTGTTAAGTTTATTGAAAATTTTCAAATGGCCTTTTTGTTAAGCTAGTATACATGGATGCAAGACTAAGGCTATACTTAATCTTGTCAAAGTTTTTCATGTACTCCAAACTTGGTTCAAGTCTCTATAGTCTTTTGTACTTGGCAATAGCCATTGTAATATGTTGTTTTGTTATAAATACATTTCCTCTTAGTTGTCTTTTTCTTTCTTAATTATATACAAGGATTTTTTTTTTTTTTACAATTCAATATAGATTCATGTTGTAACAATTTGGCAAGATTAATGATTACAATATTAGAGTTTGATCTTTTCTAGTAAAGAGTAGACCATTCTTTTCTTTTAAAAGTATCAAAATTAATTTAGAAGTTGTGGATTACTTTCTACTAAAGTAATATTATTTTGATATTGTTGTTCTTTTCTTTTCTTTTCTTTTCTGTTTCTCAATTATATTATTACTTTTTCTATAGAATTCCTCCATATATCATGATTTTCTAATTTATAATAAAAATAGCAAACTAGTAAGATTAACCTCTATTGTTAAACTATATTTTTCCATATACAAATGTGATGAATTCTAAATTTTAGGCATTTAGTTTAGAATTCTAGTGAATCTTATCATTAATTCAAAAAGTGCAAATCTAATAAAACATGTGAATTTGATTAAAAGTAATTTATTGATTTATGGAATTTGGATTTAGCACTTTTTCATAGCCTTGGTAAAAGAAAAGAATTGCACATGCAATTACATTTGTAAACCTCAATTGCATAGTTATTTCTTTAATCATAATTACTTGTAAAATAATCAATGTATTTTTTAAAAAATCCAAAATACTTCTTTATTTTTTTGACAAAAAAAAACACAACTATTAAAATACAACTTCAGATTGTAAGCACAAAATACAAAGTTCCAATGAATGTAGCAATAAAATTACATTTTTGAAAACAACCTCAAACAGTTTCAACCTTGATAATGAAAAATATCTCAACTTATTCACTTATTGTTACAAAATATTATAAATTTAAAGAACAAATATCTGTATTTTCATATATATATATATATATATATATATATATTTAAAATACATAGTACTATATTTTTGAAGTTAAGCAAATTTACCATAAATACTATATACACATAAACTAGAAAGACTGACAAGGCAATTTTATTTTGAAAGAATTTGTATAACCGCAAAAAATCTAAAATAAATACAAATTATTTTATTATTTTTTAATTTCTACAGTAAGCAGAACATGGTTAACCACTGCCATAAATCTAAATCATCTCTGAAAATTCCACTTTAGCATGACATGTGTTCAAATAAATTGATAGCAAGCTTAAATAACTGATTGATGAGTATGACAGAAAAGTAACAAGAATGGCAGTTTCGATTCCATTTAAAACCTACAATTGTTTCCACGTAGAAAAACAATCTTCAATGTGAAAAAAAATCTTTAAGATTTCAAACAAGGTCTACAGAAGACATTTATTAACCACGCTAAACACATAATTTAATACTAACTAATCATTTTGAATGGGTTCTCGTTTGCAAGGCATTTTTTCTTTTTTTTCTTTTTTTTTTCAGAATGATAATGAGATATAAAAATTAAGGAGCTTAGTTGCGCTAATTTTATTCGCCACAGTAAACTTTCACCTGGCACTAGAATCTACTTAAACGATTTGGATGCTTGCTCTCGTCAGGCACTTGCCCTAATGGCAGACAATGTATCAAAACTATAAACTGCTTGATTACCAGTCAACGAAACATTTGCATTCGGAATCCATACCATGTCCAAAGCAGACCCAAATCAAATTCAGACCAGATAACAATCCAAAATCCTGGAGCACAAGTGTTGACAAACAATGAATCCTATGAAGCAACCACCAGGAAGAACGTTCGCCAGACACCAAGGAGCCTTGACGTGATGTTTCAGATGGATTCCCCAAAAAATTGCGTCCAAAATCTTACAAAAACATCTATGGTTTTTTTATCAAGAATGTGCCTAAACAATTAACTCCACTTCAAAGCATGATATACATTTACAGTGATAATCATTGAAGTATGCCATCAAACTCCAGACATGAGGAAATGTAGCCCAAGGAGTGAGGACACTCAGATTGACAGGTATTACAGAGCTAAGAAGTGAAGCAAACAGACTCCCTTGACGCTTGATCACAAACAGAAGAATTCATATTACAGAAGCTTCAGCCACTTGCTCTACTTCTTAGACTTCTTCACTGGAGCAGCACTAACTGGGGCCTCAGCAGGCTGGGCAGAAGCAACTTCAGAGATACCCTGAGCCTGACGCTCCTCCCTCCTAGCTATTTTGCGCTCACGAGTAGCCTTGTTCTTAGCACGCCTAGCCTCAAACTGGTCTGACAGAGTCTTTTCACGTGCTTTTTCAGCCTTGGACTTGTGAATGCTCTCCATCAACACACGTTTATTCTTGAAGACATTTCCCTTCACCTTCATGTACATGTCGTGGTACATGTGCTTGTCAATCTTCTTAGCATCACGGTATTTACGCAGCAGACGCCTTAACACCCGCATGCGCCGCAACCACAAAACCTACACAAGCACTGATCCATTTAATAGACGTCCATCGAAATATCGTGTGCAACAATCGTAATAAAGATCTCGAGAATTTAACCAATACATTAATACATCGAATTCCGAGAAGAAGCATTATTACAGCTTTCACCAACGTGTCAAAATCAGGAGATGGGAGAGTCGAGAGTTGGAATCCTCTTGTAAAATGAAAGTTCCAATTCTTTAGTATCAGTCAGATGACGCAGATTCTCATTCACTAGTATCTTGCTCTTGCAATCAAACACAAAATTTGAGTAATTACCTAAAAGAAGACAACGTGGTGGTGGGTAAGGTTTCTGAGGTAGTTGAGGAGACTTTAATTTATTTACTTATTTAAATGATACCCACTCAGTGACCACTTGATTAATAGTTCCATGACACCAAAAACACTATTTACAAAGAAATAGAAAAACAAAGAACAAAGAATCTCCCCGCAGCTCTACAAAACCCTAAACTGAACAAACCCCGCACAACTCCCCGAGAAAGTCAACACAGAAAGATCGCAACCCAAACCCAACATCAGGAACTGGACTGATCCAAAAACTCACGCCGGCGGCGTCGTAGTACCTTGGTGGGAAGTCTGGCCTCCCTGGTACCGCGGCGCTTTCCGTAACCGGAGTGACGTCCCTTCCGCTTGGCCTCAAGAGCGCGGCGGGCACGAGCACGTGAATGTATCTTCTGGGGCTTGCGGATGACGAAACCGTCCTTCACCAGCTTGCGGATGTTCTGACGGCTGTTGGCCATGGAGATTTCATTGACCTCGTTTGGGTCGATCCACACCTTGCGCTCACCGCACTTGAGCACAGAAGCCGCCAAGCGCTTCTGTAGCTTGAGAGAAACCATTGCTGCCCAGCGGTGTGGTGGTCGGGTTCGTAACTATGGCGGACACAGAAGTGCAAAACCTACAACTCCAAAGAGGAAGACTCCGATGGCCCTGACGCCTTCTTCACCTGCCTCCACCCCCTCCATCACGGGTTGCCCCGCCCGGGTTCCTCTTCCCAGTTCCTCCCTCGCCCGGCCCACTCCAGCCGTTACTCTTACTACTCACGCGTGCATGTTACTAAATATAGAATGTGGTTGTTACAGTTCTACAGAATTATAACATCGTTTTTACATTGTGAAGAATCGCTCTTAAATGAATAAATAAAAATTATTATGGATTTTTTTCATTGATCATTTGGCCAGCAAATAAGAGCAGGTGTTGATTAAAATTCGAATTGGAAGTGAATGTTACTTAACATTTCATCAACAATAGTTTATAACAATTTTTGTAATTTTTTAAAAAAGATTTCCTGAAAGCATCTGTGGAAGTGGGGTAGGCTTTCAAAAAGTAAACGTGGTGCAACACATTCATTTCAGGTATTATGGGTATAAAATTATGATTTTTCTCAGATAACATGATTTTTTAAAAGATTATAAAAAGCATGTATTAGGTTGTCTGTCTTGACAGATAAACAAATTTGCACAAAAAGATGTATCTGTTTATGATAATTCAGAAGCACCATTTACTGTATTTGATTTTAAAATAGATGGTTTTAAAAATAAAATTGATTAATTTTAATTTTTTATTCAATGAGTTTGAAGTTAATTATTGGTCTTATTTTAGTTCATTGAATGACTACTGGGATTGGAAGAAGAGATGGTGTTGTTTCAATATTTTACATACTTCATGCATGCATGATAGTGGAAAGAAGGAAATCAAAAATATAGGAGAAGACATGGATTGACCTCATTTTAAAGATTTTATATTTAATTTTAAGTATACTAAAATAAAAATAGAGAAAAAAAACTATATATGATATTAATTTTTAAAAAAGAAAATTAAAAAACTTATTGATGTTAAAATAAAATATTAACCACATATTTATTTATTTTTATCATTATGAAAATAGAGTTGGTTTTTAAAATAAAATGTAGATATTTCAAAATGATACATGGGTGATAGAGACTTGGATTTAATTGCAACATTTCATATTGAAATGAATATCATATCTTCTTCACTTTTTCTTCTGACGATCTTTTCTTCTTATTGCAGTCTTCTTACGTACACTCACAAAAATTTAAAACAAAAACAGAAAATTAAAAATATTACCAAGATATTGCCTCAAAAACCATTTTTGAGGTTGGATGTAGTTTATTTGAAAAGCATCTTGTATGCATCATTTGACATTATTTAGCAAATGGACAACTGACTTTGCCACTACCAAATTTAACAAGTATCAAAATTTTAAGAATTTTGTATCCGAATTATACAGAGAAAAAATAATAATAATAATAATGATGAGTTATTTTTTATGTGTAGAGATAAAGTTACTTTGTCACAATAGAATCCAAATTCAAATGTGACTAAGTATTTTTAGAGTTTACAATCTGAGATATTTACATTTTCACCAAAGGTCCATCATCTTTTAAATCAAAATAATATTACTAGAAAAAATCTAAACTTTGATCTCCGTAAGAGTTTTTGTTGCTAATACATTTTACAACACCTCATTTTTTTCACATGACACAACTTCCAAATGACCCAAGAAGTTCAAACAAAATTGAATAGATTGTATTACCTTATTTCTTTCAAAAGATCTCCATGTATCCTCTAAATTGTATCAAAGTAAAATATATTTGGAGCCAAATATTAGTGGAAGTTTTGAACTAGTACCAAGGCAATGAAGTACTTCATTCTAGAACAAATCATGTGGGGTTGAGTGTTTTATAAAAGTAAATGCAATGGGTTTTGGAATCCAACTACAATTGAGGATGAGCACATGATTTGAAATTTTTTTGCAAGAAGAGCAAGTGAAGAAGATTCCTTGTGTTATGTGATTGTAGCATTAAACTAGTGGTTGAGGTAATAGGACAGAAATTATAGGTGGATTTTTTGAACCATGAACAAGAGGGATGCAACTTGCATGGATAAGATGAAAATTTGTGAAATTATAATACCATGCATTAATCTCATGTGATTTTCAACATTAATTTTATTTAAAGTTACTCCAATATCTGTAAATTAAAAACATTTTCCTTATTTATTTTTAAAAACTTTATTTTATTTTATTGTGATATCATATTCTTAATATATTATTATAAACAATTAAAAAATAATGAAACATATTTTTAAATTCTTTATAGATTATCTTTATTTATTAAAGTACAAGAATATTTTTACCATGTGAACCAAGATTATGCAAATTATGAAAATTTAACAAATCTGATTTTGATAAAAAAATCCTCTTTTGAAAGTTTTTCTACGTTACCAAAAAGTTTTATTGGAAAATAATCAGTGAAAAGCTGTTTGATTTCAACTAGTAAGTCTTCAAGATAAAATCATTTGTTTTAATTCAGAATATTATTGAATAATTCGACGAAATTTAATATTTTACATATAAAACACCAATTAAAAAAATCACACCATGTGTATGTGTGTATAAAATGTTTAGAATCGTTATAACATATGTATGAGATTTTAATTCTATTTGTACATTCATTTTAATGTTATGAATGCTTATAATGTGCTAGTTTCTAGAGCTTTTAGGATTCTTTTTTAATAATGAATTTTGTTATTCTTTGGTTTTATATTTATCTGAAACCAACAATTATAGCTTGCACTAAGAACATTGTGCTGTAAATCAGTAAAGAAATACTTATTGAGATCTTTAAGACATAAAAATATTAATACTGTAATAACATGTATATTAAAATGCTTTTATTTATATCTACAAAACGGATATATATATATATATATATATATATATAGTTGTATTCATATATTTGATTTTTTTAAAAAATACTTTCAATAAAATTTGATATTACCCAAATCTTTTTAAACTCATTTAAAGTATGTGTATGATAAATTTATATAATTTTGATGCATTTACAATACTTTATATTCACTTATAAAATCTTCATGGTTTTTTTGGGTGCATTGTTTATCCGTGTAACATTTTGTACTTTGATTAGTGATATCTATATATATATATATATATATGTATATGTATGGTATACATACACATCCTTACACACATACACAAATTGAGTATTTTTTTTTAGAAATCAAAATCCTGTTGACATTTTCAACAAATTGGCATCAATTCCAATTGACAAATAAAGTACTTATCTAATTAAAAAAAAAATATTAAAAAAAAAAATCCCGTATATCATTCTTATAAGGTTGTCTTTATAAATTTTTTTAACTGTTGTATGTTATTTTAAAAAATATCTCAATGAAAAAAAATTATACTTGACATAGTTTTTTTTTTTGTTTGTTTGTTTTGGATTATATATTTTTAGGTTTATATAGTTTTTATTTGAATTAATATTCCATTCGAAAATTATACATTTCTAAGGCTAAAACGATTGATTACCTTAAAAAGGTAGTAAATAAACCTCGAATTTAAAATGATAAAATTTAAATGCAAAAATAAATATGACCAAGCTTGCAACCATATTTGTGCACTTTTTAAATTGAAAGTTTTAAAAATTAAGTATAATAATTTTGAGCTCTATACCACAATTTCCTGGTAGTATGTATATGTGACTATATATATATATATATATATATATATCTCTCTCTGTATGCATTGTTTTTCAACCTTCCTGAACCCAAACGGTGAGTACAGGATCTGGAGCTCCCAAGTCATGACGTAATAGTTTCTCAACAGTCTGTTAGGATGTTCATTCATTCGTGAAGGAAGACACATTCATCCGAAGACGGATGAACAAGGCAAGGCATGTCATCTTCATCCCAACGCTGGCTAACTCGAGGTTTGAAGTTGCAGCTCGCGTTGCAACTCGCGCGGCTCCCTTCAATTTCAATTTCAATTCACATCCTGCGTCTGTTGCTCTGCTTCAGTGTTGTTCTTCTCCGCCTCTGCCTGTAATCCTCGAAGCTGGATGCCTACCCCTATGGCGTCCCCTCCTCCGCCTCCCGACGGCTCCTGTTGGAACGTTGTTTACACCATCTCTTCCTCTAAGCGCAAGTACGACGGCATTCTCACTCTCCGCTACATCAACGGGTCCGTCGTGAAGAAGATCTTCCTCTCCGACTCCGATTCTAGGAAACTGGCGGATCGCATTCTTCGCCGAACTGAGCGCGTGGTAACAGGTGAAAACCTTCGTTTCGATTCACCCCCTGGATATGTCGCCTTGGTGAACTCGTTGGTCGAGGGCCTCATCTCATCATCGTCGTCGCATTCAGTTGCATGGAAGTCCTCTCGCGCTCCTGCGTCCGCTTCGACCTCCTGCGTCATTGATTTGTCTCCAAATGCATCTGGTTAGAATCCTACACTTCGTCTCCTAACACTACACATACTGTTCTTTGCTGCACTACCATTTTTATTTTTATTATTAATTATTTTTTTCTTCTGCGCTCGCTGTAACTATCTTTCTCGAGTATCTCGTAGGTACTGTGATCGGCCGAAAACTTGCTGTGATTCACAAACCTGTTCTTGCTCCATATCGCAGACCTGGCAGGGTTAGCAATATTGAGCAAGAATGTTACATTGATGAGCAAGCTTCTAGTAATACATGGAGAATTCAAGCAAAGGCTGTTAAACCGGCCCACAAACCTGCTGGCATTTGCATTATCGAGCAAGAATATGTCAACGAGGAGAAAGCTTCTTTTGACATGAACTCGAGGGTCCAAGCAGAGGCTGCTGAACCGATTCCCAAGCCTAGCAGGATTCGCCGAACTGACCAAGAATGTTATATTGATGAGGTACATTCTGCTAACTCGAGAAGGTTTCAAGCAGAGGCTGCTGAACCGATTTCCAAACCTAGCAGGATTCGTCGAACTGACCAAGAACGTTACAACGATGAGATACATTCTGATAACTTGAGGAGGCTTCAAGCAGAGGCTGCTGAATCGATTCCTAAACCTAGTAGGATTCGTAGAACTGAGCGAGAACCTCACATTGATGAGGGACATTCTGAAAATTTGACGAGATTTCAAGCAGAGGATGCTGAACCGACTGGCAAGCCTACTATGATTTCCAATTTTAAACAGGTATGTCAAATTGTAGAGGAATCCACTAGTACTGCTGCACCGTCCCGCAAACCTAACCAGATTTTCAATGTTGAGCAAGAGTGTCTTGTTGATGAGGAAGCTTCAAGTACTCCGAGTAGAATCCAAGCACAGGAAGCTGAATTGTGCTCCCCCGAAGTGAAGGATTGCCTTGACACCATGTATTTCAGGTTAGTGAATGTATCCAGAGTGTTTTAGTAAAAATTCAGTCGAGAAACTGGTATTGGATGTACGTCATGTACATGAGAATCATGTTCCTCTATTATTCTTAATAATTGAATCTTTTTTAATTGAAGTGGTTTTTATTCGACATCATACGAAGGGTTATGAGAAGTCAATTGAATTGACATCTTTTGTTTTGAAACAGCGTGCGAGATTTTTGGGTAGGCTACAAGCTGTACTGCTTTGGCCATTATTCTCATTGCGATGTGTCTAAAGAGCAGTTTCTAGCTAGCAAGATGGGTGAGCTTGAGACTTTTTTTTTTTCCCACTCGGTTAGCACTGTTTCTGTCTGCCCACATCAATAACTCAAGGTCTTGAAACAAAATATCCTTGACAGTGTTGTTGAATTGCGAGGTTTGAATGACTACTAGTTCAGAAGGTTGGGGTATTGATTTGGTTTTATGCGGCTCGCTGTTGCAGGTCGAGTAGTTTGTCTGTTACATAAGGAGAAGGGTGTTTTATGGGGAGCAAAGTTTGATGAAACAGTAAGGCAAGCGTGGGCGATGATGGAGGAATATCTGAAGATTTACTGTGACAAGGACTGCACAAACCTAAGGTCAGATTCTTCTTATAATAACCCAGTCAGAATCTCTTTTACTTTTTCATCGTAGGCTAGCCTTCTTGATTTAGCAATCGTGTTTTATGCTCCTCTTTGTTTCATTCCGTAAGTTTGGATACAGAAAGTTGTTTTCGTATTGTATTGGGCTTGCTGTTATGATCAATGGCATCGAACAAATCTATTTAATAACATTCAGAAATCAAAATATAATGAAAATTTTGAAGCACTGTTTATATTTAGTAGATAATTTGATTAAACTTAAATTTCATACACCTAGGTTATTTTTGCTTGCTGGCCAATATTTCAACGCGGTGCTCGTATACAATCTCAAGAAATGTTGATAACATTTAATTCATTCAGGGCCTTAATGGAAGAGTTTGAGGATGTTAAGGTGTTATCTACCACACAGAATGGCTCGTTACTGCTCCAACTGATCAAGGTTTTCTCTCTCAGCATTAATCTTTCCAATTCAACCGTAAATATCTCAAACTTTAGCAATGCTACGAAGTCTTCAAAAGCTCATGTTGCGAAGACTGTTGTGATCATATAATAGTTCGGGCATGCCCACGTGAGACCGATGATATCTAAATGATCCACCAAATGTGTTTAGGTCTAGTTTGGTATTGTATCTCCGGCATGTATTAATACAATTCCACAATCAGGATGACGAGTATGGAACCGAACGTACTTACAATCAAGCGCGCGACGTTCAAGTACCGTCCACTAATATTTTCGATCAGTTTCGTCAGAGGCTCAATCAGGTGGACTCCAAGTTGTGTAATCTATTGAAATCGACGGGGGCGCAATGTGTATTGGATAGCCACAATGCAGGTGTGGGTAAATCTTATGAAAGCGTACCTGCTCGTAACCCAGCTAACAATTCTTTTGATAAACCAAAGGTTAGACCAAATGATATCTGGGGCAAGCTTGCACAGCCCAAGTAAATGCTTAGTACAATGAGTGGGGTAATTATGTCGAGCCGAGCAATATGGCAGCCGATTACTGTTTGGAAAAGTACGGCAAGGCATGCCTAACTTTTTGAAGAGAAGGCAGGATCATTCCATGATCAAAGAGATCTGTCGGAGGTCTTGCTCCAACACTGACTTTCACAAGTTTGCTGTATGCCGTGTACAATGTGAAGATGCGACGTTTTACTACAGCAGGTTTCTTCTCGTCAGAGTATCGTGTGTATATTAATTTATCCAATAAGTTGTGCGGCAGTTGTGGCTCTAACGTCACATGAACAATTAAATGACCAGTAAATAATGTCCCAAGAGCTACAAGAATTTGAATCTGAAGCTACAAATAACTCTAGCTCTTTTGATCCTAGACAGAATCCAGTGACGAAGACTTGTTTAAAAATGTTACGGTGGCCGATCATTGGAGTTGGCAAACTCCAACAACCATAGCATCACTTCTTCATGCTCCGCTGCAGGCATGCTAAAATTGAGAAATCGCCCAGCAGGGTCCGGCGTCCACTGTCCCTGGCAAGACATGAATTAATTATCAACGTACATTGCAGTATTTCCACGTGAAGAAAGGATTCTGGTTGAATCGTATAGTCTGTTGACGGAGCAGAAGTCACAATCCAAGCTATCACTCAGGTGGGGTGGAGTGCGCTCCACGATAAACTGTTGTATACTGAGAGAAAACAAATTCAAATGAGTTAGTATCTGGACAGAATAAACCAATTATCGAACTGTGGATGTTTATATCTAGAGAAGAACAGGTAGAAAATTGTCGATAGAAATGAATGGCCTCGAGGTCTCACATGCCGTTGGGCTTAAGTTGGAAACAATCTGAATGCTCTTAGAATTGTGGCCATTCTCGCGCTTACACCAGGATTATAGCAGACGGCTGTTGCTACACATAGACGAATCAGTTGCAGAGACTTAAAGAAACAGCCCCCGGGGGCATTGCTGAAGAAGCCGAATGAAAAGTTGAATAGACCACTTACAGTGTCGCAGGGGATCTCAGTATTGCAGCGATCTCATAGTTGAATCCCTTACTGGTACTTGGATCTCGAAAACAGCTGGGCATCGACAATGTCCCCTCCCTTGCTTCGAAAAATGAAGGCAAAGGTGTGCACAATGCCCAATGCAAGGTTTCGCAGAATCTTAGGGACAGGGATTCGAGAGAAGTGCTCTCACTGTCAACTGCTTTGCTGAGGACTTTCTAGAGTACAGTAATTTGGAGGGGCATTTTGAAATGCTTTGCCGTTACTGCATATGTGGGTCTGTATCTAATTGACGTGGTTGTAGAGTATCATGGTGCGTTATAGTTCAAGTGGTTGGCCGCGGATCCATACATGATTTCGACTTCTACATTTCTTTTCTAGAAATTGCTAACAATGTTACAGTAGCCCATTCATGGAAGAACTTGTTTTACGCTCCCAACAGCGGCTTAAGGGATTTGGAAGTAAATGAAGCCATGATTCAGAATGGCGCGAGTCACTGAAGGTCTGCAGAAAATACCTCCACAGGAACCAATATCGTGTAGCAGGAGAATGTTGCCTGCTTGGGCCATTACGAGGTAGTAGCAATAAATGGAAAGGTACATCCACAGCCACTTCTTAAGGAAGACGAAAGAGGAACAGGCAGGGTCAACACTAATGCATATTGGGCGTATGCAACTATTGTGGGTAATAAGGATTCAGGTTCTTCGAGTTTTGTGCAGTTAACGAATTGAGCGGGACCCGTCAGCTGATGAAGGTGGCACGTCCAAGGTTCTTATGAGCACGTTAATGTCAGTGTATTCTTTGCGAACTGGTTGTGCATTCGCCTTAGGGCTGTTGATAGCCTGACTGTCAATGGCTGGGCTCAAGACGGGCTCAGAATTATTTCTTTAAAGCTGCAGCGGTCTATGTTCCTGGTTGTAATATCATTCTTCGATACTGCCCTTCGGGCCGCAGGCTTAAGAATGTATGTCATTGCCCCTCCATAACTTGCCTTTATATTTGTGAGTTTTTCTAAACAAGTGCTTACATTGACCAGGTCAGTTCTTAGTCATTTTGCACATATTCAAGTGATTGTTTTAGAGCTCATCACAAGACGTGCAACAAACACAAACGATAGTTGTATCGTGTCAAGTAGTATAGTTTGATAAACTCTTGCTCATTAATGTGTGTTTGAGTACATGTCAAGTATGATTCAAGAGCTAACCGTCAATGAAATCTGGGTCGTGTTTCCTTGGAATTTGGCCGATTACCTTACACGTATCCAGCACTAATCAATATTGCTAGGCAGTCACGAAATGCGATTGTTCACAAGTCTTGACGATTGGAAAGACATGTCAAGGCACACAGATGTGTTGGAATCAGAAGAAAAATAAACAACTTCGCTCGGAACGCTTCCAATTTCAACAAGGTATGAGGCGCTTCGAAGGAGAGGCACTCTGTACTGCTTTGATGGGGTTGTGTTCAAGCGACGTCTATGTAGCAAGGGGTGGAGTTTTTGGAACTTGTTTTCTTGGGGATGGTGACAGTAAGCACGCCATGAGAGACTTTTGCCGTGACAGCATCAATGTTTGTGTTCTCGGGGAGGCGGAAGCGGCGCAGGAATGAGCTGTGCGACCTCTCCACCTTGTGCAATTTATCGTTCTTGTCCACTCCCTCTTTCACCCTCTTGCCACTGATTTGCAACGTGTTGTTATCTTCCACCGTCACCTGCACTTCCTCCTTTGTTAAACCTGCTTACAGAAACACGCCCAATGATCCCAGTTTTGAATTGGCATCACGGAGAAAAAGATCAATTTGCTAGGAAACATGGTTGTTTGTCTTACGATCATATTGTTATTGTATTCGCAAGGCAAGAGGTGAGGTAATTGATTACCTGGAAGATCGGCTTTGAAGACGTAAGCATCAGCAGTCTCCTTCCAATCGACTCGGGTGTTGGCCACCGCACGCATGTCGTTTTGGAACGCCTTCCCGTCTCGTGGTTCCATAGAGCACCGAAGTTGCCGAAATCCTCAAATGGGTCCTACGAAAACGGGTCGAACAAATTCAGTGCTTGGCCCTTGGTATGATGCTTGTGATGATCGTGACGATCATGTTTGTTCGGAACCACCGCCATCTCTGCAGCAAATTGATCAAAAGCAAACTCCACACAGACACGAGAGTGCAGTACACCAGCTATCACGCTCAATGGCAAGCACCCTGTTAGCAGAATCCTGAGTTTAATGAGGTAATTTTCGTGAACTCGAGAAAGATGAGTCAGCGATACAATGATATCAACAATGTATGACCAATACAGGCTTTGGCGAAAAGGTTACATATAATCCTTCTCCTTCTCCCAGACGCTTTCAGTAGGTTCCTACAATCATGTCCATTCAAAGGGCCGCTTCCAATAGGCTTGCGGCAGCCGCCTGGACAGTTACAGGGAATGAAATCGCGGAGAACCACCGGAGGGAACCTGCTCCATTCAATCTTGGCCTCACCCTGCTTGCCGACCTCGTAGTAACACTGCAGTGCGCAATTCCCTGGATTCTTACAAGTATTTTGCATCTGCTCAACCAAAGTTTCATTTACACGAGTATCAGTACCCAATCTCTTGACTCCCAATGTACTGTTACCGATTTTACTTTCTAAAGCTTGATCGTCAGATCTGATGCCGCTCTACAGGTCCAAGGTTGGTGACCAAGGCTCCAGCTCGTTTCGACCCGTGCGCTGCATTTAGTTGCAATTCAAGTTGCATGTGCTCTACTTTACCCTCTCAGATCATGATGATGAAGGCAAGGGTGAGATTATAAGCTTGTAACCCTAATTTGGTATCAAATATTTTTCCCTCGCTGGCTGCGATGAAATGTATCAAATTGTTGGGGATCATGTAGTTTCGTGAAAGGTTCACCAGGTTTACAATCAACTTGCAGTCAGCAGTAAACTGAACAAGTGCATTTTTTTTCTTTTTTTTTCTTTTTTTGAATCTCTAGCACCTATAGTTTATTATCAAATTTTAATACTGATGTATTGTTTACGTAATTTAAAAGGAATAATTGGTTATTTTGTAATCCAATCATGACCTTTTATCTTCAATTTTACTACTTGATCTTAATAAATTTTTCTGCAACATGCAAAAAATCAAACTATAAAGTTGAAACCTTGGTGTTGTGACCTTGTTTAAGAAAGCTTTTGAAACCTTCATGAAAATTACTTCAAACCAACTTGTATGTGCAATGATAATATTGTAGATTTTGATTTAAAAACATGATTTAGCATCAAAGTACTACAAAAGTATTTAAAATTAAGATCAGTAATTTAGATAACTAAAAGAACAAGGATAAATAATTAGTATCTTTCAAGTTCTAATATGCCAAAAGAACACTTTATTAAGAAGTAAAAACTCTAAAATAATTATAAATATATATGTTTTTATTATTCTAAATTATGTAAAATTTAATTAAAAAATTATATTAACATATTTTGTTCCTATATAATTACAGAGATCTATAAACTTTTTTTCGAATTAGGAATATATAAAAATAAATTATAATTATAAATAAAATCATCCAAGTAAAAATAAGTAATTTTTAAGTATATCTATTTATCTATATATGTAGAAATTCTCTAGCATTATAAGTTAACAAGATTTTTAAATTTTTTTAGATAATATATATATATATATATATATATATATATGATAAGACATGATAAGTCATCACCTATTTAAGCTTTGTATTTGTACAATCTTACCATCGATCAAGTTGTCATGTGATTTAAAAAATTTAATTATATTTTTTAAAGATTTGATTAAAAATACTTATTAATTTTAAATTTTTTTATTATTATTTTTTTAAATTCTAAAATCTTAAAAATATTTTTTAGTAGTACTTAATTTAACACAAAAAAACTTTCAATTTAATATATATATATATATATATATATATATTGATTTTATTTGATAATTTTTTTTTAAAGAAATAGGTAAGGATAATATTTGAAATATTATTTTAATAAGATTGAAATAATAATGATATTTGAAATGATATAGTAATATTTATTATAATATTTAAAATTATAGATAAAATTATTCTACAACCTATATCTACCAATTCTTATATTTATTTATTTATTTATTTATTTTAAATATTATCAACTTAAGTTAAATTGGTTTTTAGTTTTTGGTTTTTAGTTTTTCAACCTTAATTATTTACTATGCCAATGATCAATTCTTTTACTTGTGTTTATGTACATGTATGAAGAATACTTCATTACAAGACCAACATTTAGCTTTTTGTAGAAATTTGGTAGTACAAACTGTGATCCAAAACTTTTTTCAATTGTCGGCTCTTCATTGGCAAAAATCTTACACTTTAGCTCCTTTATGATTATTCTTGTAATATTTTCTTATTGGAATTTGGATACTTGGTGCAAAGGCTAAAAGGTGAAAGATATTTATAAGAAATGAGTACTATATAGATATTGATGATTTTGAAATTCTTAATGCCTTTCATTTATTTGAAGTTAGAGCATGGTGGCTAAGTGTGTCAACTTGTCGATACTAAGCATCTTAGGATGTTGAACCTGACTTTGGCTATGGTACATTAAGATTCATGCTATGCTTCAAATTTGCAATGTTGTGTTTCAAACTTGTTAAGACAATTATAAGAGGTCTTGACATTTTTGTGCATAATATAGTTCAGATAGTTATTTGTGTAGTTGGTGTAAAGTGTATTGAGGTGTAATTTGAATTTAATTGATTGTATACTTAAATATCATAGTAATTAATATTAGTCAATAAAATATAGAATGTAGAAATATTTATGATATAAATATAAAAAATTTCATTAATTGAGTAGAACGTTGCAGTAATAAATGATTGTGTTTATATAAAACAAGACTTGGATAAGGATAATATTTGAAGATGTGTAGATTTATAAAATATAAAAGACTTAGATGAAGTTTATGTGGTTGATTGTATAGGTTGGAATCTACATGTGTTTGATATGATTGTCATATAAAGCATAAAATTGTTAATTTTAATTTTCTATGCATTTGTTTATATTGTAATTCTATCATTGATATAATGAATAATTAAGAACATATGAAGGATTGAAGAAAGAAACTAATAACTATAATAAGAAGAGATAAAAACATATTTTCTAGCAAATGTGACACATGTGCTAATTATGTGTTTTGAATATGAATTTTGAAAGTTTGTAGATAGTGGAGCTTAATTATTTTATTAAAATCTTCTTTCTTAGTCTTTGCAATGGTTCAATATGTTGGTAGTTTGAAAGGGATTGAGATGTTTTTTTTTTTTTATCTTAATTAAGGAAATTCAAACCATTTGAATAACATATTGAAATGTTAGAAGATTGTAGGTTTATATTATTACAGCTTGGTGAAGATGAAAAATGGTTATTGTATGTATTTTTGTTATGCATTATGTATACTATCATGGAAAAGTCAAAGATATATGTATGCAAAATCTTCTACTCTATTTTCTTTGAGTATGTAGTTGGTGCAACAATTTTGGAAGAAAGAATTGAAACATGTAGTTGTCATCTTTGAGTGCCCTAGATAATATTGTGATGTAAGTATTAAAGAGCAAACAAGCTTCCAAATATAATAAGAAGCTAGATAATTAAATATCAAATGTTGTTTTAAAAAATAATTTTAGTATTATTCAAATATTTATTATAAATTAGATTATACTAGATTAGACAGATCCATTGAAAAATATAAAAGAAATAAGAAAAAAGAAAAAAGAAAAATAACTAACATCATTGGAGTTGGTTGATTATTATTAAGAATACAAGATATCGGGTTAGCAAAGAGACAAAAAAAAGATTACAGAACTACAATGATTTTAAAAACAAAGAATTAGATGGACAAGAACAAAAAACTAAATGATTGACAAGAACAAGGAACTAGATTGATATAAAGAAATAAGGCAATACTAGTTTAGAGATATCCAAGCACTATTTTCTTTATATTTTATAAATTTAAAATCTTAATGCCACAAAGTTTTTGTTTATAATCTTATAACATGATTATATAAACTTTTAAAAATTTTGAGCCAAAAATTGATTAAATTGCCTAAGATATAATTCAAAATATAGCCATTAGTTAAGTAAGGTCACTTATTGCCCTTAGATTGCAAGTACTAACTTCAACTCCTAATATCTCCTTTATCTTAGCTTAGACTTTATTGAGTCATGTGCAAAAAGTATAGCCAATTTTTTTTTCTTTTCAACTTTAGTTATTAAACTTCTATTGCTTTTTGTATACATGAGTTATGCCCAAAAGAATGATAATAGGTATAATTTCAACACCTTAACTTTGAGCACCTATATCTCCTTCATAAAAAGTCCAAATCTCACAATTTTTGTACCAAAATCATAGCCAAAAATCCAAACCTTGGTAACCTTAGCCTCTAATATTTGAATCTTCTTGAAAAACAAATCCTAATTCCTAATAAGCCCTTAGGCAACCTCCTTGAAGTCCATTGGACATGATTTTTGGCCAATAGGAATAGAGACTTCTATCATCCATCTCCATTCATCCACATGGATGGCCTAACTACTCCTTTTCACACTAAAAATTCCTTTTCAATCCTTTTTTTAGTAAGATTTATATAATATGTGTTATAAACACCAAATAAAAGAAATAAACAAGATCTCAAGGATCACCAATATCTAACAAAGGTGACTTAAAATATATAAAGTTATTGTCAATATAAAATCAACCTCAAAAGTCACTATATAAAAAAAAAAAAGATTGTATAAATCTCAATAATAGCCCTTTTAAATGGATTCCTTCTAAACTAACAACCTAATCATATTTTGTAACCAATATAAATCCATTGATATGGCTCTTGCTTAATTATGTGATGAATTATGTTTAAATATATATATACAATATTTTCACATGGTAGCCAAATCACAACACAATATTGGTTTTAAATCTTAACAAAGAAGATAAATTATTTTTTGAAGAGCTTTATAAAATAAATTTACTGAATATTGGTTATTACTTGAATATCTTAATTAAACAAGCAAATTGATCTATAAAAAAATTAGAAAAATTAGAAAAAAATATATGGATTTTTGCTTCAAGAAGAGTTCTTATGGAAGAAATTAAAGAAAAAAATGGGATGCCATAATAAGTAATAGACAATAAAGAAGACCAACAAAAATTACTAAGAAAATTTCATAACGATCTATGGACAATGTCATATTATGTGATTTCTTATTTAAGAATACATTGGATGTCTGACTATAAAAGATGAAGTTGTATCTTGTAATTATTTTAAATAAAATGTAATAAATTTTAACCATCTAAAAATAAATACAAAATCTCAATTTCAACTCAATAAAATTTAATGCTAATATAAAGTGCTCAAAATATTCTATACAACAACCTCATTTATTAATAAACTTTAGTTATTTCCATTTTTTTGTTCTTTTGTAACTTTGAATCTCTTTAGCAACTCTTAATTCAAGTTAGTGAGCTTCAATGAGCCATAGCTTCTAATTTGACTATCCAATTTTTATGTAATTTTGTATACTAGTGCAACTATAAATCTTCTATATACTCACAAAATTTGAATCCAATCCAACTTACAAGTAGAGAAAAAATAAAAAATAACTGTACTAATGTCCCTCAACTATCTATCTTAAAATTGATGAGGAACCTTTGGCAAAAACATTTCCTACTTCAACCATTAACTTCTATTTTAATTTGATGTGTAGCTTAATCTTTAAGTCTTTAATCACCATACCAAATTCCACCTTCATCCAACTAGTAGATCTCCTGATATCTTAAAAATCCTAACTAATCCCAAATTGCCTACTTCTAGTATCTAGTTGTGCTAAAAGTCAAATTTCTCTCAATTGCACTATCATAAAGATACAAAACTTAGTATACAAGCACTATACATCAGCATCTATAGATTTAATGAAATTTCGACCATTAATATTATATAAATTGCATAAATTAGTTGATAATGATAATTCTAAGTTTATTGCCAAAAATCCAATTGTCACTCAAAAATCTTCAAAGTTGTCCCTAATCCAATGAAAAAAAGTCTTATACTCCCAAAATCTTTTCAAAGTTAGCTCTTTGATATCACTTTGTGATCTCCAAAAACCTCCCTATCCTACCTCCAACAGTCGTTTGAGTGTCTCAAGGTCTAAATTTGATCCTATTCTACAAATAGTTTTCATCCGAGTATCAATCCTATTTTTTTTACAAATCTACTTATCTAATCTTATATTCAATTTTTCCTAAAGCCAACTATATTAAATTCTTACCTATTTAATTTTATTTAGACAGAATTATGGTCTTATAAAAGATGTAGAAGTAGTCTTACAATAAATCTTAATCTATAAATTAAAATACTATATAATTTTAAAAATTGTACTGATATAATAAAATAAAAAAAATTAAGAGGCTACTATAAAAGCCTTTTCAAAATATTTTTAATACTTATCAATTCAAGATGAAAGAAAAATAGTCTAAAAGTCAATTAAATTGATATTTTTATTATATAGCCATGTTAGAACACAATAGCAAGACATAAGGGGATTTGGACCACCTTTGCTAAAATTAAAGAGCAATATTTGTAAAAAAAATATATATATCAAGATGTATTTTTATTTGTAAAATCATATACAACTTGTCAAACATATTCTAATATATAACATTGAGATGGTTTATATCCAATATATTCTTTACCTATTTATTTTAAATGGATTTTTGATTTTATTATTATGACAATTGGATTATGGTAAATGAGGTATCTAGTCTTGGCTTGCAAAGATTTATCAAACCAAATTGAAAGAAGAATATTAAAAATAAAATCTATTAAAAAAATTTATAGATTTTTACTTAAAGATGTTATTTGCTACTATGGATGTATGAAAGAGGTCATTACAAATTGTAGAGAATTAGATACAAGAAAAGATCATGATTTCTTTAGAAAATGTGGAATTAAGTTATCATTAACTATTGCTTACAATTCAAAAGGAAATGTAAAAAGTGAATGTGGTCATCTATCAATTGTAAAAATATTAATTAAAGTTTGTAATAGAAAGGTAAAAGAATGGCTTCTATTTTTTCCATTTATATTGTAAGCTGATCAAATAATTTATATTTTAATAATAGGATATATGCCTATTGAACTCATGATAGGTCAAAAATCTTTTATGCCAATTGAAGAAAAAATACCAACTTGGAATGTGCTACCATAGGAAGGTAGATTGACAAGAAAAGAACTTTTAGCTATTAAGATTTGGCAACTTGAACAAAGATCAAAAGATGTGCAAATAATATTTGAAAGGTTTAAAAAGATAAGATTACAAAATAAGGCTTAATTTTATAAATAGCATCAATAAAAGCCTAAAGCAATTAAAAAAGTTGATTGGATTTTGATCTATGATAGTAGCTTAGACAATCAACATAGTATTTTATAAAAGTTTTTGCAACATTAGTTTGGACCATATATAGTAACAATTGTTCATGATAATATAACCTATTTGCTAAGAGAGTTAGATAGAACAAAGATGAAAATACCAATTGCTAGAAAAAGAGTGAAGATATCTAAACAATAACATTTAGAATCCAATATAGAAGATCTTATTGGAGACTTTAACCTTCTAAGATAAGAAGAAGGTTTTGATTTGGATAATAAAAATATCAAAGACGAATTTGATAAAGACATTAAAGGTATGGTATGAAGCCAACAATAACATATGATTTATTTGGCATATACTAGAAGATGCGAAGGTTCAAAAGAAGTGGATGTTGTGTCATAATACGTATATAAGATGAAAGAACAAAAGAAGATATATGTCATAGAAAAATTTAATTAAAGACTAAGTTACAAAATTATTTTAAAAAAATAGGTAAAAAAATAAAAAATAAAAAAAAAGAAAAAGAAAAAAAGAGGTAATAAAAATATTTAATATTAATAGTAATTTTCTATATAAAAAGATTTTTATTTATTTTATATAATATAAATAAAAAAGAATAAGATAGATTAATAAAAATACTACTATAGGCATCTTAAGATCAAAGCAAAGAATAGTTTTTAACAAAAATTACCAAAAAATTACTTAGATTGATATTCGGGGAGGGCTAATTGTGAATCAAGGTCAAAACTAGATTCCAAGATATAAAATTGTGCACCTATGGCAAATAAGAAGTTTTTTTTATTGATTGGAGAGTGGGGTTGGAGAGTAGACTTTATAGGATTTTTTTTAGCATTGGTTTTAAGAATTTTGAATTTTTAATGACTTTGTAAGAGTTATACAAAGTTAGGATTCTATTCAAGTGATTTTGGTTATTGAAAAATATAGTGTATTTTTTATTTTGAGCATATTGTGAGTTTTGTAGTAGATTTAAAAATGAAAATATGTCGATTTGTACTTAAAATTATATTGAATGTCTATTATGAATTTGAACATAATCCAAATATTAGATCAAAGATTATTGAAATTTAAATGAGTTAGAATCTTAAAAATTGGATTTTGAAGATCAATAAGGATTTCTATGATTTTAAGTAATTTGCTAATTAGATTAGAATGGTTTTCTTTTGAGGTAATAATTAATTTAATTTTTAGCATTTTAAAAAAAAATTTAGAATATATAAACAATACAAAAAAGAGATATTCATGGTAGAAGATTTACATGAAGATTAAAGAAGGAGAACCATTGACACCTAAGTGAATTAGGAGTTTTTTTCTTCTAATCAATAAGTATAAATTCTTTCAAATTTTGAATGCTTATTTTTAATTAATAGGTTAAGAAGTGTACAAATTTTAAATGAAGATCAATAGTTAATTTAATAATTATTGAGATTTTAAATCTACTATTATTAAGAACATGAACTAAAACAGATATATAAGTTAGTAAAAACTATGTCAAAAGAAAATAACAAGATAGAAATAAAGAAGTATGTATATTCAAAAAGAAACTAGAATGGCTATTGCCAAAAATTAGAAAATATATAAGACTCTTGAACTAGAGTAGAAATAAGAAAGGAATTGACAAGAGTGAAGAAAGCTTCACTTTTATCTTTATAAATACTATCTATCTAAAAGCTATGTGGCGACATTCTATAGGACCTCCTACACGTGTCTAATTTGAAAAGCATGTGTCAAAGTTGTAAAATAAGTTTCTTACATTTGCGCCTTATATGTATCTTTGTTCTCTTTGAAGGTAGTTGATAGATCCTTTCAGCCATTGATAGTGTCCCATATCAAGGCGAGAGGACCATCCTATAATTTAATCATTGTTGAGGCCTTCATAACTTTCTTCAAAGAAAACATTTAAAACATTATCAAGAGTAGTTCCTACCTTTAAAAGTATTACCAAATATTGAGAGTCTCTTCCAAGGTCGTGATACCAAACATGTTGTATTTTGCCATCAATCCAAGGAAGAATATGTTATTCTTGAGGATCTTCATCTCTATTCCGTTGTCTTAAAGGTTGTGATAGTTGTAATGTCTCGTCCGATAAGTCAATAAACGATGGTTCTTGAGTGAAATTTTCTCGTTGTTGATCCTCTATCTCTTTAGTACAAAAAAATTCAAGGAATAGCAAATAATGATATACAATAGAATGAAACCTCTATAGAACCTATTTTGCTTTATAGCAAAGATTTTTTTGATTTTTTATCTTGGTTTTGACAAATGCTGTTGATAAAATATATTAATTTTTGCTAATGCGTTTGCTATATTCCTGGATAGCTCCCATGAACATTAACTAATATTATACCCCCGCCAATATATATGATATTTCAGTCAATTTTGATACCACCTTGAATTTAAAATCTCTTCTACCTTGAATTCTTCATTGTTGTCTACTTTTATAGGACATAGTGGCATTTGTCTTCTTCCTTGTATATCCACTATCTTGTATGGCTCAAGCAGTGACATATGGAATATAAGATGGATCTTCATAGATTTTGGTAGACATAATCGATAAGCAATTGGATTGATTTGTCAACAAATCAAAAAAGGTCCAAGCATATGATAATCTAGCTTATTGCAAGGGCGAATAGTCTTCATATTATGATAAAAAAACCATATCTTATATGGAATTGAGGTTATTTCTTGCAATAAACATTTACATTGATTTTTTGTTGTTCTTGAGCTTTCTTTAATTATACCTTCATTGTTGTATGTAGCTTTGACAACCAATTCACCAAAACTTCTGCTTCAAGATTATTAGCTTTTGAAAAGTCAAAAGTATCAAGTCGTGGATAATAACCATAATTTGCAAAGAATGGAGTTTGTTGAGTAGATGAATGTACTAAATTATTATAAGCAAACTCTGCCAATGGCAAAAGAGTTGTCCACTCATCTTAATGATAATTGATGGTACATCTCAAATATTACTCCAGAACTTGATTTACTCATTCCATTTGTCCATCAATTTGAGGATAGAAAGTTAAAGATAGTTTTATATCCACCTTCAATATTTTGAAAAGGGTCTTCCAAAATCTTGATACAAATTGTGTTCCTCTATCTGATATAATATCCTTTGATAGTACATGATAGTGATAGATATTATCAAGGAAGAGTTTAATTATTTCTTTACCTGTAATAGATTTTGTATATGGTACAAAATATGCCATCTTGATAAAATGATCTACAATCACGAATATAGAGTCATATGAACTTGACTTTAAAAGATCCATGATAAAATCCATAGAAATAGAAGACCAAGATTGGTTTGATATATGTAATGGTTGAAGAAGTCCGTAAGATTGGTGACAAGGAGATTTTGATCTTGAACAAATATCACATGACTGTACAAACTCTTTAACAACCTTCCACATCTGAGGTCACCAAAAATCTCTTGATATTAGTTCCAAAGTCTTATTATATCCAAAATATCATGCCGCAGGGAAGTTGTGACGAGTTTCTACAGCATGTAGTCATACTGTACCTTTTCAAATATATAAAGAGCCTTCAAAATAGAGTAAATCATTTTTGAATTCAAACTTCGAAGTATCATGAGACTTAGATGAATTATTGTTAATCTCATGGACAAGAGGATCTGAAGACATACTTGACAAAAATTGAAGCAATAGTCAATGTTGATTTCATTGCTTGAAGATGAAATTGCCCCAACTTCAAGAGGGTCATTCTTTATTGATCAAAAGTCACATTTTCTTCTTTTGATACAAGATAAGAATATTTAGAAAGGGCATTGGACAAACCTTGTTATTTTTCTCCCCAATAGGTGATAATAAACTTGAATCTTTATAAAGACATGCTCCAACGAGTCTAACGATAATTTAGTACACGTGCTGATATAAATACTCGAGGTTCTTGTGATCCATATACATGGTGACTAGACTAAAAATGTCTTCTAGATAGTGATGCCATTCTTAAAAAGAATAAACAATTGCAAGAAGTTTTTTTTTATGGATTTTGTAGTTGATTTTTGTTGCTGAAAATTTCGTAGAATAAAAAGCTACTAGGTGGAATTTGTCATCTATTCCCATTTGTTACAATACTGCCTTCAAAGCAAAATCTAATGCATCTGTTTCCATAAAAAATGTCTTAGAAAAGTCGATGTGATACAAAATTGGTGCAGAAGTAAAAACTATCTTCAAAGCTTCAAATGATGCTTCTGCTTCTTTGCTCTACTCGAGTTTGTCCTTACAAGTTAAGCATGTAAGTAGAGTTGCAACTTGCAATAAGTTCTTGATAAAGATTTGATAGTAATTGATAAATCTCAAAAAGCATTATACATATCGTATTATTTCTGAAATCTTCCAATCCATAATTATCTGGACTTTCTTTAGATCCATTTTAAGACCATCATTTGAAATGATGTATTCTAAAAAATCAACTTGAATAATGTGAAATACACACTTTTTTTTTTTTTTTTTTTTTTTTTTTTTTTTTTTTTTTATCTTGGCATATAACCTTGCATCTCTAAGTTTTTATAATACACGACAAACATGAAGTTCATGTTCTTCTATGTTCTTAGAATAGATTAGAATGTCATCAAAATAACAGATGACAAAATCATCAAGAAACTCATGAAAAATGTCATTTATAAGATGTTGAAAAGTAACTGGTGTATTTATAAGTCCAAAAGGCATGATATTATATTCAAAATGTCCACACCTTGTTCAAAATGTAGTCTTCTATTCATCACCTTTTTTGATATGCACTAAGTTGTATGCTCATTTTAGATCTATTTTTATATAGATCTTAGCTTGATTTAGTTGATTAAGAAGTCTAGATATCAAAGGCAAAGGAAATCTATTCTTAATGGTAATCTTATTGAGTCCTCAATAATCTACACATATCCATAATGACACATCTTTCTTCTTTACAAATAAGATGGAAGCTCCTGTTGGAGATTTTGAATGGTATATGAAATTCTTAGCTAAGTTCTTATCAATGTATTTCTTGAGTTTAACCAATTTACTTTGGAATAGACTATAAATCAATCCAAATGGAGGCTGAATTCTTTCTTTGAGATCAATTGAGCAATCGTATGGATGATGCTCTGGAAGAATGTCTATATATATATATTTTTTAAAAATGTCTTGATAATTTTGATATTAGCTTGGAATATCACTTGATGTCCTTCCACCATCACAAACGGATGTAGCATAAATAACAAAAGATGATCATTCTTTTGTTTTATTTATAAAAGTTTTTGTACTTATAAGTACAGATTTTATTATACTAAGCTTATGGTTTGTTATGGAGTTTTCATTAATGCTTTGAAAAAGTCAAGTCTACAAAAAATCTAATCTATTTGAAGATTATATTTTTTTAGCCATGATAAACCTAAAATGATTGGATTAGAGGGAGATTTAATTATATTAAAGATTACATAACTATTATAATCATCTATTATTATATTTATAGGAAAGATTTTATGAATAATATCTCCAAAAGATAATGGACAACCATCTATGACTTCTACATGTATGGATTTAATTTTTTGTACTAAAAGTATTCTAAGACTTTTAACAAATTCTTTATCTAAAAAATATGCTGAGGCTCTTGAATCTAGTAAGGTAGAGGCTTTGTGATTTTTAGATTCCAAATAGATATCTATTATAAAACAAGGAGAAGGTTCTGAGGAGAGAAAAAGACCTTTACTAGGAGTTGTACAAGATTCCAATTGCATGGTCTCTATTGTAGTTGGACAAATTTATTTTCCAACATATTGTCTTTGACAACCGTACTCCTCATCTTATGGTTGCATTATTTCTTTGGGCAATGCTGAGCAAAGTGCTTAGATTCTCTACAATATAAGCATAATCCTTCTTGATATTGACAAGTCTTTTCTTGTTCAGTAAGAGGTTTAAAACATATGGCGTCAATTTGCATGTCTTCTACTTCTGAATGTACGTATTAAAAAGACGTTCATATTGCTATTGTATTGTAGTAATGGTGGGACTCTCTTATGCAACTCTCTGATCAAAATTCAAAAAGCTGATTATCTCTCTTCACAACAAAATCAATTGCTTGACTCAATGTCTAAGGATCGGATAAGTTGAGCATCAATTTTTTTATCTCATATTATAATCGATAAAAAAATTGGCTAATAAGCACAGCATCATCCCACTTGGTATCAATTGCTAATTGTAAAAATTGTGAAGCATATGATATCATTGATCGATTGCCTTGTTGCAAGATGTGGATCTTGTTAGTTGCGACACAAATTGCATCATATTCTCCATACATAGATCAAAATTCCGCTAAAAATGTCTCCAAATTATCCAATATTGGATCACGTCATTCAAGAAAGGATGAAAATCATAATAAAGCAAAACTTCACAGTAGTGTTTTAATAAACTGACTTGTGATCCTTGAGTTGAATAACTCTGGGATTGAAATTCAATCACCAGTTGTACTTGATTAATGAATCCTCAAAACTTTGATTTGCTGCCATCAAACTTCTTCAACAAACTAATTTTTGATTCTTTGATGCTTGAATGGTGTTTAATCATAAGTGAAATGGTATAGCTTGAAGCAGCTCGAATCATCTCTATATCTTCACTTTCTGATAATCTTATTGCTCTTTGTGGTGGTGCATTAAGTTGATGTATTGTGAGTATTAATTCTCTCATTTGCTCTTGCATTTGTGCCACTGCACTCTTTATTTCAGTAAGCTCTGCCATGATACCACAATAGAAAAAAAAAAAAAAAAATGTCTACTCTCATTACAAAATAAAATAGTTAAGAAGAAAAAAAAATAATTTAGGAACAATATCAGTTTAGAAGTAGATAATCCACAACTTCTAATATGTTTATGTCTTATCAAGAAAAAAAAAAATTCACTGTTAATCAAGAAGAGACAAAGCTCTGATGTTATAACTTCACTCTTGTCAATCTATCAAGGACACAAACTAAAATAGATGCATAAATTAGTAAAAACTATGTCAAAAGAAAATAACAAGATAGAAATAAAGAAGTATGTATATTCAAGAAGAAATTGGAATGGCTATTGCCAAAAACTAGAAAATATATGAGACTCTTGAATTAGACTGGAAATAAGAAAAGAATTGACAAGAGTGAAGAAGGCTTCACTCTTGTTTCTATAAATACTATCTATCTAAAAATTATGTGGCAATATTCTATAGGACCTTCTACATGTGTCAAACTTGCAAGACAAATTTCTTACATGTGCGTCACGTACTTAGCTTGTTCTACAAGCTACTAACATGTGCAACACATAGCTAGCTTGTTCCACAAGCTACCAATATGTGCAACACATGGCTAGCTTGTTGACCAAGTTTCTAACCTACCAATCACCTATAGACATGTATAAAGGTGATTCTGCATCTATGAAGCTTCTAGAAAGCTTGTCTATAAGATATCATCAAATTAATTTATTTTATCTACTTCTATTAATTAGATAATTATTGAAATAAATCTTATGTTTGTGATAACTATTGGATTTGATTAGGATTTACTTAGGATATTAGGATTTTATTAGGATTTGACTTTGGATTTGTCTTAGGATTTAATTTAAAATTTGATTAAAATTTGAATTAGAATTTGATTTAAGATTTTATTAGGATTTATTTAAGATATTAGAATTTGATTAGGATTTGGCTAGGATTTGATTAGAATTCCATTAGGATTTGGCTTAGATTGATTAAAATTTGATTAAAAATTAATTATAATTTGATTAGAAATTAATTAAGATTTGATTAATATTTTTTTAGGATTTATTTAAGATTTGGTTTAAATTCAATTAGAATTTATTTAAGATTTTATAAGATTGCTTAGGATTTCTTCAAGATTTTTTATGACTTCTTTAAAATTTATATAGGATTTCTTTAAGATTTTCTTATGATTTTTTAGGATTTTTTTTATTATTCTTTTAAGATTTTATTAGAATTATTTAAGATTCAATTGGAATTTATTTAGGATTTTATTAGGATTGTTAGATTTTTTATTAATTACAATATATAAGTTTATCTTCTACAACCAAGTGCCTAATGTATTTTCAAACAAGATAACATGTAATACAACAGTGTTTTTTTTTTATGCAGCAGCAACTAGCAATAGAATACAAAAAAGCAATGGCTATCAAAGCTTTAAAATTTGTGGTTGGATTATTGGATCAATTTGATGGTAGAAACATCTCTAAGTACTTGAAATATTATTTACAAGAGATGGAATTCAATAAGGTATTAAAAAAAGAAATAATTCTTATATTTGAACTTATTGTTATATCATAGCTATGAGAACATATAAAAAAAAATTATTTAACCTCATAGAGCTAAATGAGAGGATTTTTTCCTTCAATTAAAGAAAAAATATTCTTTGGATGATGTAGATAGAATGACTAAAAAGTCATTCATAGAATGGATAAATAGGCCCATCAAGGAATTAATTGTTACAAAATTATTTTGAGAGTTTGAAAGACAATTTTTTCAATTGTCTCAAATGAAAAAGTTCACATTTGAAAATGATAAGGTAGAATTATTTCTTCAATCAACCAACAATAAATTACAAAAAAAATTGGACTTATTATTAGAAGATAATATAAAAAATAATCAACTTAATAATGATTGGAAGAAGGTCTGTGAAGCACTAAGTACACTTGTAAAAAAGAAATATTAGAGAAGTAAAGTAGTCGTTAGGCAAGAAACTAAGCCTCTATCAATTTCAATATCTTGGAGGCAATAACTAGAGCTTGCTATACTTATATCTACTATCTCAATTCCTATGCTTATAATTATATTATAAAAAAATAAAATAGAAGAGTTAGTCAAAAGAATAAAAGACTCACAAATCAAAATAACAAAGCTAGAAGAAAAGCGTAGAACATCTGAGGACAAACCTACATCAAAGTTGGGATATATACAAAGATGTATCTGGTGTGATAATATTAAGTATCCTTACAAGGAGTGTGGAGATTTTGTTGATACTTTACAACAAAGAATAATTTTATGGAAGGATGGAAAGATTGTTTTATGAGATATAAGTGAGTTCTTTAAAACCAATTTTGAAAAGAGAGGGATGAAGAAAGTTTTAAAAGATTATTTATCTTGGCAAGCTATGGTATTAGGAAAAGCTACTACCTATAGCATTGAGGTAATAAAGAAGAAGCAGGATGTTTTTAATAAGTATATAGATACAATACTATATCTAATATGAATAAGGAAAAAATAATAAGGAAAGAATTGCTTAATACAGCCACAATCATTATGAATACTATAGGGTGGGATGATTCTATTGATACCATGTCTATACATGCTTACATTACAAAATCCTAGCATGAAGTTTTGTTAGATGTAAAAAGGGATAGAAATATAATAAAAAAAATCTTGAAGAGCCAAATAATAAAAAGAAATTTCAAAGAGATAATAAGGTAATACAAAATAAGAAGGTACCTACACCACAGGATAGTAGATCATCTGAGATTGGACCATTGAAATCATACCTTGGAGATATACCACTATCAAAAGAGAAATAGGAAAAAAAGATGGAAGCTGATAAAAATAAAAAGAAGAATAAGCCTATTGCCTATAAATTATAATCAGATATTGAGGCAATTACAAATTTAAAAGAAGTGCTAAAAGAAAGGGTGTTGAATGCCAAAATTGAATTTATATTATAAAAAATTTTGGATGCTATAAAAAAAGAATTCTATAATATCATCATTGATATTATTAAGCAAAAAAGCAATTGATAGGAGAATTTGTAATATCTAATATTTTAGATATAACATTAACAATAGAAGAGGAGTTGGAATTGGCTAAATGCTGCATCAATTAAAAGGATCAAATTTCTTTGATTAAAGATAAAATTGATGACAAGGACCTTGGTCATTATTCTAAGAGGCGTTTGCTTAGAGCCACCATAGAGACCTTGGTGAAGATAGGAGACTTGGTAGATCTAGTAGTTGCTCTTATTAATTATAGATTTTAAATTAATATTATATCTAAAGACATTTACAAATGTAGGAGGTGGTCCATTCACATTGAATATGATTGGATGATCCAAGCAACAAATAACACATGGAAAGGTCTTTATGGTACTTGTTCAGATGTAAAGGTAAAAATTAGAGATGTATCTATAGAACAAAAATTCTTTGTTCAAAACAATACTTCTTATCTAGTGATTCTTAGACAACCATATATTATTGTTATAAGAATGGAAACCAAAGTATTAAATGATGGATCAGCATATGCTTGCATAAAAAACCAAGATGGTAAAAGAGCAGTGCAATTCTTAATTATATTTATTAATCATAAAGATAATAAGAATTATCTATGGAGTGGTTTATTATCAAGGACCAATGAGGAGTTTAAGAATTTTTATAGGGTGCCACTATAGAACAAAGATATAGTGATACATCAAAGAAGGTACTCTTGCAAGAAAAGAAAAAAAAAAACCTTTATATATGAGTTATAAAAATTTTTTAAAATAGATTTATTATATTTATATATAATTTAATGACCTATAAAAATGGAAAAAAAAGATAGTATACAAAATTAAAAAAGACCTAAAAAAAAGTAGATATCTTTGATGAAGATGATAAAATTTTATATATATATATATATATATATATATATAAATATAAATTCATTGATATGGCTTTTATTTAGTTGTATAATAAATTATACATTAAATATATATATATATATATATATATATATATATATATATATATATATATAATATTTTCACATAGTAGCCAAACTACAATACGACATCCACCCCCTCTAAACTTGTGCATCCTCCTGTATGCACCAAAAAGAATCAAAGTTGTAGTTGATATCATATAATTGTTTAGTAATATTCTTTTCAAAATCTAATTCTTCTTCTTAATTTGTATAGAAATAAATTTCTTTTCTTATATCTTCATATATTATATCTTCACTCTGTTGTTTGAAAAGTTTTATATTTTTTTTTACAATTGAGACTTTAAAATGTATTCCATCTAGCTCTCTTAATACATATGTGGTATTATTTAAAATATTTATAACTATATAGGGTCCAAATCAATGTTTAGAAAATTTTCTAAGAATACTATGCTAGTTATCTAAGCTGCTATCATATATCAAAATCCAATCACCTTCTTGAATTTCTTTTGGCCTTAACTAGTGTTGCTTGTCAAATCTGTCCTTATTTTTTATAAGTGTCTCTTTTAGCCTTATAATTGCTTTTTCTACATCCTTAGATCTTCTCTCTAATTGACAAATTTGAAGTGTAAGAAGTTCTTTTCTAAACACATCATCTTGCCAAAATAAAACACTCCAAGTATATATTTGTTCTTTAATTGGTATAATGGGCTTTTGTCCTTATATCAGTTCCATTGGTATATATCCAATTACTCAACTATGAGTAATACAATTAGCCTATAGAACAAATAGTAATAATTTTGGCCATTCTTTTGCTCTTCTTTTACATGCTTTAATAATGGCTTTAATTATCGAAGGATGACTTCGCTTATTTTTTATATTACTTTCAAAATTATATGCTATTGTGAGTATAAGCTAAATTCCATATTTTTCAAAAAAAATTCTTATCTCATATGCATATAATTTTCCATGATCAGTAATAATCTTTTCAATACATTTGTATCTATAAATCACATTCTTTAATAAAAATCTACAAATTCCTTTAGTGGATTTTGTTTCTAGAGCTCTCCCTTCCACATGGTTAGATAAATCTTCTTGTACCAAAACCAAATATCGCATTTGCTACAATCCCATAGGCATAATAATTAAATCCATCTCTATGTCAAATCTATGAATACATTTGACAAATTTGACATGATTCCATAAACTTCATCACATCTCTATACATATTATGCCACCAATATTTTTCTTTAATCTTATTAAAGGTGGTATAAATATCTTTGTGAGCAACTCACAAACTATCATGGAATTCTTAGATCAATTGCTCATATATTTTTTTCTTATAAATTACTCTTTGTGATATACCACTATCCCTTTTATACTACTTCTATAAGTATCCACCTTATAAAAGATAGTTGTAGGCTTTTCGTCTAATCTGCTTGAAATAAATATCATTCCATTCCGATTGCCTTGATAATGTGTTCAAATAGTGTCCAATATCTATCCATTCTTCTTCATAAAGTTCTTCCATGAACATTTTTGGAAGTTCATTCTTTCCTTATTGTATTTTAAAATAGAAGATAATATCTACATCCTCCATATTATCAATCAAATCCTTTTCTTTTTCATATCTAGCTCAGAATAGCATATCTACTACTAGATTATTTTTGCCTTCTATATTCAAGATAACTCCTAGATAACTTCTTATACAAGACTTTATTTCCAAGTCATCCTAAGATATTTTTTGAGTAGCTCCCTTGTTGCTTCAATGTAGATAAACTCTGAGAACCTTCTCTTATGACTTCCTATATTACTTGGGAGTCAAGTAACCTAGGGAACCTCCTCTAATAACTTCTTGGAACCTTCTACAACCTTCTAAGATTTTCCAAATTCTTCTAGGACCTTCTAAAACCTTCTAGAATCTTCTTTAGATGAATGTCTATAATAATAAGTTACAAAAATAGTAAGAAATTTTAAAAAATTTAGATCTATTGGATCTTTCTTTATTTGAATAAATATCAACTTTATATCTATATTTATTCTAGTATCTAATTTTAGAGGTTGATTCTTATTAGCTTCTTGTTAGTCCTTCTATTAAAATGAAGATCATTTCTTACAATGACAATACATTCTTGCATTCATCACCTGTTATTTTATTTATAATAAAATCATCTTTTATTGAAATTATAAAAAGATAAATAAAGAGAACAATTTTAGATTGAGCATGTTTTCGTATTTTACTAAAAAATTATACTTTCATTGGCTTTTTAATTCTCTATTAAATATTAACTCGCCATCTTCTTACTTAGATATTTTTTAATGTAATTAGTCAAAGAATAAATAAAAACAAGACTAAGAATGACTTTGGTTTTGAACAAGTGACTTTTCCTACCCACTTTACTACTTCCATTGAACCATTTAATGTGCCCATAAAATCTCTTCTAATTTCCTCTTTTCCTTGTATTGATGTCCTTTCAAGTTATAACTTTTGATGGAATCTATCATTATACAATATCATTAGTTTCCTAATTCTTTGATGAAAGGCCATACACTACCCTCATCTGTTGATCCTTCATGCAAAATATGTTTAGCACAATCCCCATAATCAAACAATTCACTTACACGATCTCCATCTCATCTTAAAGTCCTTGAGATCACCTGCTTGCTTACCAGTAAGGAAAACTATCAACACCACCAATCTATGCTCATGAAATGGCTTTACGTCAGTCCAAAGGCGGACACGAGGTCAAAGCACAATCGGCCTTCCATGTTCTGACCAGTCTACACAGGTGTACTACTTTGATCAGTTATGAATCAGTAGGGTCTCCAAATTTACAAGTTCTTTGAGAAGATCGGAAACTGCTTCGCCAGTGGATTTGGTGGTGGCGGGTCAACCAAGTGATTCGCCATAAGAGTCCACTGACAGCAATCATGAACTCCGATAAGTATTGTTGGGCTCCGAGTGAAGCCAGCTGACTAATGCAAACAGCTCCAATCGGGTCTAGGTGATCAAACAGTGGTGGAAGAAAAGGTTCAGTATTCTATTTACATGCATCGCATTGTGCGTTAGTAATATGCGTTGTAAACAACACTGAACTTTTGCATAATGTAGAGATAACAGAAAAGCTAATAAACAGGTTAAATGTCTTATAGGACACCCTGACCAAGGTTTATATTTCACTTTCTTTTGCAAGAAAAGGTTTTCTATTTGTATGAAAAAATTAATGAGCGCCATGCTTCATAAATATTGTTCCATTATTAAAAAATATAAAATCCTATAACAATTTTCATCAATAACACTAATCTGCGACAGGTTCACTTACACTGAATAAGGTTGATAGCAAAAACTACGATAATGTGAAATCTAAATCACAACAGGTGCTGCGACAGTGCCTGGATATCTATTGACCTCTCTCTGGTTACACAAAAGATGCTTTTCCTTTGCCTTCCACACAAATAATCCATCCAAGTAAATAGGTATCAATCATATGCAGTAAGATAGTCTAATGGCAGTGATTTGAGAAAAAGCGTATAAGTATTTGATAATAAAGTTTCAGTATCAACCTTTTAGCATTCATGCAACTATCGCACTAACAATGGAAAGCCGAAATGTCAATTCTAACTACTACCCTGAATAAGTGATCAGAGGAGAACATAGCAAAGAATATTCATAAAATGAATATCTTAGCAGACTGCTATGCAATTCAGAAGCAATGTTTTATTTAGAAATCCTCATCTGCAAGGGCGGGGCGGGTGACAGGTACAGCCCAACGCCCTAGGTGAGCTGTGTAATTTAAGCATCTGACTATCCCCTTACCCGAGGGGCCATCGGGAAAGTCAATGACGCTCAAGCTGCCCGTGTCTAGGTGGTAGGATCCCAAGGCAGCCTGCGTGAGGCCAAGACAATGCGCCACCATTGCAACATGTACAGTTGGGTGAGAGACCACTACCACCGTACGTTCTTGGAACTCTTTAGAGTCTGCGGCGGATACATTGCCGAGCTCAGTTACCACCTCCAGCCATGCCTGGCCCGCTCGCTCCCATAAAGAGGAGAGGCTCTCGGCTCCAGGGACATCTTCGTGTTGCAGGTAGTCTTGCCAACGCTCTCGCTCCAACACAGTTTCCTTCGACTTCCCCTGTGTGAAAGAAACTTGCCTCTAAACGAACAGGAAAAAAGAAAAAGAAAAAGACAAAAAAGACAGAAAGACAAAAAAATCAATAACTACAGGAAAACAATCCCTGGTGTTAATGAGCACTCACCATCCATTCGCCCCAAACCATGTCTCGTAGCCCAGACAACTCTTTCATATCTACGTAGCGAGGCAAGCAGTCTACACCTAAGCAGTCAGCTGCCTCTTGCACCTGTCCATGTGATCCATAGCTCAGACCAGGTGAGTGTTCGAGCGGTAAGGGATACAAAAAAAATTAGAAGCTTCTAAAAGATTTACAGATTCAAACGCAGTGCTCACTTTTATTGCCTTAGAATGGAACCTATAACACTGATGTGCCCAGCATACAAAATGTGCAACATACGGTTCCAGCAGCTTGAGATTTGAATGTCAAGCATGAAAGGTTTCATAAGGGAAGAAGAGATCTAGACAAGAGAAAAGTTTAGACACAGAAATTAGAGTTAAGCATTATTACTAATGATGAAAAATCCAAGCTACCTGAGTAATGTAGGTAGCTGTATGCTTAACACAAGGTTGAGGTCCATGGAACACCACGTTCACATTGACGTCTAGAAGCAACTCCGCCACCTTCCCAGACTAAACCCCTCCAGTCAAACCCCAAAGAGCCACAAAGTGTAAGCAACGGATAACTTACTTCGACCCAACTCAATTAGCAACTTCAAACTAACATGCAGGCCACTCAAAGTTCCTAGAGGATCACGCTTTAAGACTCTGCACACCTACCGAATGGCAAAAAGGCGAGAAGCAAACCAGAAAAGGTAAAACTATTTATCCATAGCAGTCGAGCAATTTAGAATATTTAAGAGATATTTCCATTTACAAAGAAAATTAAGTCTAGGGAGGTCCACTTGATACGAGGAAATAGTGTACCTGAATACCACCTAAAACGCTCACATTTTCATCCTCATCCGCTGGAAAGCGTTGCTGAAAAAGACAACACGTTTAGATTGGAAGTTGTTCAAGTAGTGTTGGAAGTTGAAGCAATGGAAGCAGACCTCCCTTGTCATCACACTTGTGAATGCTTATTAGATAGCGTAGATGAAGGATCACCTAAGACATGTATTAGTCATTGAAATTGTAAAAGTACGCAATCTTTTCAAAACCCTGACCTGAATCGAGCTGTCAGTAGCCCCATGACAAACCAGGAGAACACGGGTGAGCGCCTTCCGTCCCCCTGAGGCTATGAAAGGTGGACTTGGAGTCTGCAATTCAGTAGGCCTGCATCAATGTTAAGGTTCCTCTATTTGTCACTTTCCTTCCTTCTGAACATGTGATAATCTACAGTACAAGCCCTTTCGACCACTTGTCTCAGACTCAAATGTTTGTGGGATGTATTGCCCTAAGAAACTTCGGCTTTACCACTTCTGGTGAAAACTAACACTCACGTACAAATCTTAGTTAATATGTAAAGCTTGATAGGGTGCAACGATATGATTATAACATAATAATCCGTTGCTAACCTATTACAATCATTCATCGCGGGCGTCATATGTAAGTCCAAAATCTGTGCGAGTCCAAAACTGAGCACTCCTGAGAATATGCGGGTATAACTTTCGTCACCCTTATCTATCAACTTGACTTAATGAACCCTGTTCACTGTGAATTGGATTGAATCATAAAAATTTGTTCTCAATAAGTCCGCTGAAGAGGGTCAAGGAAAGTGCCTGGTTGAGTCGATCGAGACAGACATAAGGAGGCCCATCACCACTCATCCGTGGAGTGAAGTCCAAAACACTCACTCCGCAATTGCTCTGAAGCAGCTGCCTGAAATATTCCGGCCCTAAACCTGGTAATACACGAGAATCTTCAGTATTTATTTTTTTTGTTATCTTGTAAAGAACTTTTTCTCTCTCTCTCTCTCTCTCTCTCTCTCTATCCACACCCCCCCCCCTCCCCCATCCAAACACAGTGAAAAGGGTAAGGCACATGTACTAACTTCTGTAATGCTTGCCTGTTGTCTCACTTTCAATCTTTCCTTTTTAAGGATGATTACCGTTAACGTCCTGATAAGTTGAATATAAAATGAGCAATTGTTAGCACATACCTGTAGCAGTTGCTACCAAAGCCTGGTTGACTGCATTATGGGCAACTACAAGTATGGAGGTGCCACTACTATTGAGAATGCTTTGCCAACATGACTGAGCGCGCGCCCAAAGTTCACGCACTGGGTAGTGACCATCGATCTCGAAGTTGGCAGCATCTGTTTGCCACATCCTATAATTCTCGCCATATTTATCTTTCCCTTCTTGCTTGTACAGACCCTGTTAGTTCAAGGAGGTTGGATTAAATTTGCAATTAATAAAACCGTAATTAAAAAGAATGACTACGTATAGGTACGAGCATATGCAGCAAGAAGAGTAGAGAACTGCAGAGGCGAGCCAAAGATATACAGGAATATCTCTACTCACGATCAACTGTGTACCTGAAACGAGTAAAGATCGATTTCGCGCAAGTCGAACAGCGACACCATCGGTTTCTTACGATCACCCCAGATGATCTCGGCAGTACGTTTTGTTCTTGCAAGCGGACTTGACCCCCAAGATTTCAAAATATATCAGAAAAAAGCTTGTCCATCACTCCGCAAAGCATGATAGAAGAGTATAAAATTACAGAAGTGCACAAAACACAGACTAGAAGAGAACCTGCAGAAGCAGCTATCAAAATTGTCCCCGAGCAGCATTTGCCGCGACGTTTCGGCCTGAACCTCTCCCTTAGGTGTAAGGACAGCAAAGTCCGAGCTTCCCTGAATACGCCCAATTGCATTCCACGTGCTCTCCCCATGTCTTACTAACACTACACGTTTGTGTGTTTTAATGGGTGGTAATGCATCATGTGATGCCACACTTATTTCCAAGCTCCTCTTCAAACTCGGAGATTCACTAGTTTGTTCTGCGTCTGTAAGTGCCGCCGTGACTAGAGTTCTCAATTTCCTCTGTAAACCCACAGAAATTGAGAGATTGTACATTATAACTGCAACAATGAGGTGATTATTTCTCCAGAACCTAATTGCTTTAAAATAAATAATCCTCGACCCGACTTAACTCCTCACTGAAGTCATCAAGAGCTGGCTCGTAATCTGTTTCCCATGATGCATGCCGGCTCGTAAAAAAAATCTCACATGCATGGCGGGTTCCATTCTCCGCATCCTCACCCTAATATTTACACAATCAACTTTGAGCCCTTTTTCAGCAGATAATTTCCACAATCAACCCGTAGCACGATGGTATCAGCAAGTTCAAATTTTGGGAGTGGGACTACTAAGACAGTTCCTACCATGCGATGCACTGGACAAGAACGGTGGCTTGAGAAAACCTTCATAATGCGATTTCTCACAGCTAGAATCACAAACATCTATACTAAACTAGCGTGAACCATGAATGACTAATTCAGACGATTGCTCAAATTTATTGACCAAAACCAAATTTGTTGTCAGAAGCTTAAAGGCGGTCATTACCCCCCAATTCAAGAGGCAGATGAATGGCTGGGTCCATCGCAATCGTTCAAGAAAATGCTCTGCTCTAATCCCCATCTTGCAACTCTATTTTTCTTCCTCAACGTACGATGGACAAGAATTGGAAATGTGAGCTTGTAGGCACCTGATCAACATTCAAAATTGGAGCCGAATGCCGCAACACGAACCTCGTGGATAGCCAACCAGGAGAGGAACCCAATGACAAGCTCTCGGGAATTGACAAACGCTGGTGCCTCGAAGAAAGACCTAACTGCGATGCAACCCCAAATTTGGAATGATGGGAAGAAGACACTGGCAAGGCAGTACAAAGCAAGATAGCCATAGCCAATCGTCTCCGATTACACCTGCCTGCCTGTACTAATCATCAAATCCGAATCCGCAACACCAATGCAGTCGCGTCACAGAACCCAAGAGCGAAAAGTCTCTATCTCGCTCTCTCTCTCTTACACAGACACACACACACGATCCACAAAATCGCCACTGACACTGCGCAATCCGAAGCCGAAGGATGTCAAGCGGGTACAATCCAGCCCCCGCCAGCTCCCACAGCGAATGCCATCTGTCAACGCAAAAGCGCAATAGGCAAGAATTGCAGGGAAGTGATTAGAAAGAGGATTGCAGGGGTAGAGGGGGGAGAATTGGCATGAACGAATGCACAAGGGGGGGCGTAGGAGATAATCGACCGAAC